>RJWJ010001883.1:0-114631 GCA_004363605.1 Indri indri | reverse complement strand
GACAGGTATATGCGTACACAAAGAGTGCAATGCGCACCATCCGAGAGACGGACGTGCTTGAAACTCAGACTCGGGGGGAAGAAGAGGTAAGGGCAACATACGTAACCTAAACATCTGTACCCCTATAATATGCTGAAATAAAAAAAAATGAAAAAAAATATTTTTAAAAGGAATGAGCTCCATTCTGCTTTTTCAATGTGTTAAGCACCTCTGAAAGATGGTTCATTTGTTGCCTTTTAAAAAACCATTTCAGGAATATTAAGGGGATTGAGCTACGATGCCCCTGGTAGTCTTTCATGAGCTTCAAACAATGGTGAATGCTGAAGGGACCCTGAGCTAATTTGGGGGCTTGGTGCATGTGATATAAACATAAAACAATGGAGTGAACTTTTCTCAAACTTAAGAAAAGTGAATTGAGGGGAAAAAAAATCTCACCCTCCCAAAACAATAGGAGTTCAGAATGTCGACTCAAAGTCAATTCTGTAGCAGGTTTTTCGTAAGAAAACTTTTATAAGGCACAGTATCACTTCCTCCTTCTCTCTCCTCTTTGGCTTCCTGTGCAGAGAAGATAAATATACAACCAGTTTCCATTGGAAATTGCATAGCCATTCTTCCTTGGCCTGCATGCAGCCCCCAAAACTATGTGAATTATTAGCTGTTCTAAGAAGACTACATCTCAGCAAGATTATGGTATTAAAATTTTCAGAAGATTTCAGCCCTTGATCTAAATGTCCTAGGTTTCAGTGACCTTGTACTTTCTACTATATTGAGATCATATTGGTCTAATAGAATCCCCTCCTGCAAAGGCAAGGGCAAGATAGATTTCACCCATTTGAGTGCATTCACTCATTCCCTGGCCTCTCATGATCCAGGGCACTTCCAGGTATCAACTTGTTAAATTAAGGAAAAAGAGAATAATTTTTCTTTTCTTTTTTTCCTGAGAATGGCTCCTGAATATTCTCTAATCTTGTTACTTAAAAGAATATGTGGCCTCTATTTTAGTCTTATTTTAGTCTTTATATGAACATATTGATCATTCCCCGAAAACACATGTCCCTAGTAAGTCTACTGATTAATCTCTTTCCCAATAAGTTATCTGTCCCTAATTATTTATAATTGGTTTTTTCCAGAAAGTATTTTTTTTTGAAAAGCAGTATTTGCATGGTCTTCAAATTTTCTAAAACTTCTTTTTGAAAAGATTCATATAATTTAATTAATCTGTTTCTGCCCCGGTATATAACAAACTCAAGATGTTTCCTATTATAATAATCCCATGTTATTCACAGGCACTGATACCGCGTAAGTCAACCCAAACAATTTAGGCTTGACAAACCTTGAGAATTGAAATGTAGCATGGTGATTATCTATTTATAATCCAAACATAACATGAAAAATGTATGTCCCCATTGATGTGTTATCTCTAAAGAAGGATTAAATTCTCGCTTGTAAATGAAGCCCACTATGTTTTAAAAGTTTGCTAATCCTAAAATGCATTCAAGAATTAGAACCCTAAATAGCCATGATGTTTTAGAATTGGTAAGAAGTCCTAACCAAAATAAAGATGCATCTTTCAGAAATGCATCAAGGATCATTCGACTTCCTTATCCCATGCATATCATGTATTGCTTCATTTGTCATAAGTTCTTAGCATTTATTTGATTACTTATTTCATCTCTCATTCATTATCCCAGAGAAATCTTTTCTCACTGTTGTGTCTGGCAAAAGCTCCCACTCCAGACAACTTTCTCTAAAGACAATATCCTGTTTACCTGTCTTTTCAGAATCCTTAGACCTTCTTTACCTGGTGGACTATTCTAACTCCAGTGCCTAACACTTAGTAGCACTCAGAAAATTGTTTGTTTGATGAATGGATCTGAATGTCCCATTTGATGTTGGGCCCTTAGAAGACAAGTCTGATATTAGTTGACTTGCGAATCTTCAATGCCAAACAGAAGGTTCCACAAATATCTGGAGCATGATTACATAGTTTCTGAAATGAATTATCCTAACTTAAAAAAAAAAAAAAACTATATAATTCTTCACAGCCTGTGGTTTCCAGTATAAGACCTTGCTTGTTTACAAAGACAAAAGCATTAAACAACAAGTGATTTGTTATCTTTTTGTTTGTTTCAAGAATGTTACACAGTATCTGAGTTCAAACATCACCTTTGGAATGTCATCCCTGGCTGCTTCCCAGCCCCTTCCTTCATCATATCAAATGTGTGGTGGGATCATTCAGCACATTGACCCTGGGGTCAGGCTGGCCTTGGTTCAAGTCCTAGCTCTGTCCCTTAAGAGTTGTTGCCATCAAATAAAATGTGTAACTCTTATTGTGGGTAAGTTCTTTATCGTCAATTGGAGATATTTTGTGTACCTATGACATAGAATTGCTACATAAATATTAAAGAAGTTGATATAGCTAAAACACACAGACTAATACACAGCACACAATAAATTCTAAATAGCTTGACATAAATCTCAAAGAATTCTGAACAACGTTCCCACAGATGTACAAACAAGTAATTACTAGGCAATTCCCACATTTAGATTGTGAAGTTCCTGAGGATTGTTTAATTAAGGATGCTTCTCCCTTTTTTCTCTCAGTGTCTTACTCAGCGTATGGAATATTGCATCATTCATTCAATACGGCAAACATTCATTGAGCTCCTGTGTGCCAGCTACTATTCTAGGTGCTAAGAATCCAAAGAAAATTGATGCTTAAATAGGTGCCCTTGTGAAGATCACAATAAATGGAGGAGAGAGAATAGTAAATAGATCAAACTAATGAGATGCAACAAGTGTAAATGAGAAGTGTTGTCTTGGTCAATTCAGGTTGCTCTGTCAAGATACCATAGACTGGGTGGCTAAAACAATAGAAATTTATTTCTTCCAGTTCTGGAGGCTGGAAAGTCTGAGATCAGGATGCCAGCATGGTTGGATTCTGGTAAGGGCTCTCTTCCTGGTTTGCAAATGGCCACCTTCTTGCTATGTCCTCCCATGGCACAGAGCAGACAGAGAAGCAGCAAGCTCTCTGTGTCTCTTCTTAAAAGTGCACTAATCCCATTACATGCAGTCCACCCTTATGATCTAAGTACCTCCCAAAGGCCTCACCTCCAAATACCATCATATTGGGGATTAGGTTTTAACATAAGAATTTGGGGAGGCACATTCAGTCCATAGCAAATGTAAAATGCAAATGAACATGGTGCCTCTGGAGTAACTAGCTAAAAAGCTAGTCCACACACTTTGTTGGTGTGTGTTTGCAGCTCTGCCTGAGGAATGGCTGGGGTGAGGGTGCAGGATAGACAGGGGTGTGGAGGGATAAGGGCAGGCTGGTTAGGCACAGCTTTTGCAAAGGAGGTGGCAGTTGGATTGAATCATTAAGGATTAGCAGAAGGTGAAAAGAAAGTGGTGGTTTTGTGGGGGTGGGGTTGGAGGCAGAAACTTTGAGGAGAGAGCTCATGTCCAGGTGGAACTAACAGCATGTTAAAATTCAGATTTAAGAAAGAGCATGACCCATTTCAAAAATGAATTCCTCATCTTTAAGTTACCAATAATAATAAAAGGTACAGAAAACGTGGTAAGAATTTGCTGGGAGTAAATATCGTTAAATGTATGTTTTTGCTTTTTTGCTTTTTATCTTTTAAATATTGGACCATCGCACACATTTATCTTTAAATCACTTGCCACTTTCTTATTTAATAACACAATCGACATTTGAGTCTCTTCTTTCAACATATTCACAGACTGAAAATAACTTTGGACATTGCCAGTTATATATATACTAATGATCACACATTTCTTTTCACAGCTCTTGCTTATGATCAGAACATCTTTAACACTTTTAAGATTGAGTACATGATTTTGAGGCACATAGAAGAATAACTAGTGCTTTTTGTGTTTTTTATTTGTTGAATTATGTACAGTCATGCACTGAATAATGTTTGGTCAACAGTGGGCCTCATATAAGAAGATTGTCCCTTAATATTATAATAGATCTGAAAAATTCCATAGCCATGCTAACATCTAATGTCATAGTGCAACTCTTTACTCACATGTTTGTGGTGATGCTTGTGTAAAGAAACCTGCTGAGATGACCGTCATATAAAAGTATAGCACATACAATTGAGTACAGTGGGTATACTTGATTATGATAACCAACAACTGTTACTGGTTAAAGTTTTTACTACACTATACTTTTTATCATTATTTTTGAGTGTACTTCTACTTATTAAAAAAAAAGTAAGTAACTGTAAAATAGCTTCAGGCAAGTATTTCCGGAGATATTCTAGAAGAAGGGATTGTTATCATAGGAGATGACAGCTCAGTGGGGTAAGATGTGGAGGTGGAAGGCAGTGATATTTATAATCCTGACCCTGAGCAGGACTAGGCTAATGTGTGTGTTTGTATCTTTGTGTTTACCAAAAAGTTTAAGTAGAAAAAAAAAAAGCCTATAAAATAAGGATATAAGGAAAGAAAATATTTTTGTACGGCTGTGCAAGGTGTTCATGTTTTAAACTAAGTGCTAACACAAAAGAGTCAAAAGGTGTAAAAAATTAAAAAGTTTATGAAATAAATAAGTTACAGTAAGCTAAAATCAATTTATTATTGAAAAAAGAAAAATTTTTTTTACACATTTAGTGTACCCTAAGTGTGCAGTGTTTATGAAGTCTACAGTGGTACATAGGAATGTCCTAGGCCTTCACATTCACTCGCCACTCACTCACTGACTCACCCAGAGCAGCTTCCAGTCCTGCAAGCTCCATTAATGGGAAGGGCCTTATACAGTTGTACCATTTAGAAAATATATATTTTATATCATATTTTTACTGTACCTTTTTCATATTTAGATATGTTTAGATACACAAATACTTATCATGGTGTCACAATTGCCAACAGTACTCAATACAGTAACATGCTGTATGGTTTGTAGCCTGGAAGCAACAGGCCCTACCAGGTGGCTAGGCGTGTAGTGGGCCCCACCATCTAGCTCTGTGTAAGTACACTCTGTGATGTTTGTGCAATGGCAAGATCCCATAGTGACACATTTCTTGGAATGTAGCCTCCTTGTTTATCAATGAGTGATTGTATTTGCATTTGTTTCTTTAATTAAATTATTAATCTGTGGAAGTTGAATGACTTCTCTTGAAATTCAGGTACAAGCTTTAGAAAGATAGCTACTTGAGGCCTGAGTGATAATCCATCACAGCATATGAATTGATCATACTAATCTCCCCAAGCTGTGAACATTCTGATTAATTTGAAATACTACTTCATTTAATTTCATAGCTTAGCATATACAGCATTCTGCTGTACACAAAATAACTTTTTGTTTCAATGCCATTGAATCTTTCTTAAGGGTTTTATTCAACAAGAAGAGATCTGAATTTAAGGTGTAATTCAATGGGGCACAATTATTTTATCAGTCCAGATTCAACTGGGAGTGAGAAACCACACAGTAAATTGAACAGGGAAAGTTAAGTATAAAGAATTGTCAACTATAACAGTGGAGTAACTATAAAGAAAAAAAGAAAACTGTAAAAAATGCTGGAGGACTGAGAAAAAATACTCAAGGGAAGAACAACTTAGAAAGCAGAGTTGGGGGTGGGGAGGATCCCCAAGACTGAGAGACTCAGATCTTGTTGCAAAAGGTGTGTTTGCAGTTCACAGGGTGGTGATGTTCTCTGGGTTACCCAGATCAGGGCTGGTCCAAGCACCAATAAAATAGGGAACGTCCTTCAAGGGTACAGGCAGGCCAAGGCCCACAAGTGTACACACAGGGGCATTCAGGGTGCTGGAGGTCTGTTCACTTGTGGGATATTGCATGTGGCCAGGTGTGCACAGTGTCTGTTCTGAGAGAATCACAGAAAGGGGATCAGTAGGCTAGGGCCTGGGCTACAAGCTAGTTGAAGGACTGCATGCCCTAGATCAGAGCACCTCTGGCAATTGTACAGTAGAAGCAAGAAAAATCAGAAAAGAGCAGTACACCAGAAGCTGAAAGAGAACCTACCATGTCTCTCCAGTGCCCACTAATGAAAGTTGAACATTGTGCTCTTTGCAAAGGATATACACTTAATGCATTCATTATCACAGAGCAGGTAATGAAAGGAAGGATTTTGACCTGAGGGATGATAATTGATAACTAAAATAGCTACCTACTCAATTTGCTCGACTGCAGTGGAAATTCACTGCGATACCTTCTAAGCATTGTTCAGTTAGCATATGTGTAAGCTATGGGCACCAACAGTCCTTTGTGACATTTGTCCTTTGATGTAGATTTTAAAATATACCCCTTATTACAGAAAATAAGAAAAAAAAACACAGAACAACCTGGGTGGCAGTATGACAATTCTATGTGTCTGCAGCACAGCATGAATTCAGGACCATCAAGAGTTGAATCAGAAAGAAATCATCAGGGGTCAGATCACAAACTGTTTTATTTGTCCTACAAAGAAATGTGAATTTAACTGCTATTAAGAATACAGGAGGAAAAAAAAATAGAATACAGGAGAAACTGTTTGAGATCATCAAATATACCTATAATTTATTATCTGTATTGCATCTAGCTAGGTAGGATAATGTGACTAATTGTCAAAAAAGGAATATCAAGTAATAATGTCATTCTACTTTGAGACAATTAAGAGCAGGGGTGCATTCTTCCACCCTATAGCTTGAAACAAAGGAAAAGGAAAAGCAATTTTTTACAAAATTAAAGCAACCTGAATCCCTGAGTCACTACTTGGAGCAGCAGAGCTGAAGAGGAGAGCTATCTGACCCACACTGGACTGTGACATTAGTGACAGATCAATCTGTATCTTGCTCATCAAATCACTAAGCTTTACAAAATTACTTGTTACTGAAGTATAACCTAGCCTGAAATTGTAAGCAGGAGGACAATGTGATAAGATTTAGTTTGGGAAAATTGTTTTTTTCCCAAATAAATATATCCTTTTTCAGTAAATTTTATATTTCAAATCACTTATGGTTATGATTTGCCTTATTGCCATCAAGGTATTCCAATATATTATTGCTTATTAAAATAATATCTTTGTTGTATAATTATAACAATTCATTATTTGATATAATCAGTGCTACTTCCCTTAACTTTCTTCCTGTGTCCTTTACCTATGTTTTTCCATATTTAAGCTCCATTTCTCTCTCTCCATTGTAAGTTAAAATGTTGAAGTGATATTTATAAATGTGTTTAAATATTGACATAGATTTATAACTATATATTTCAATAGCAGCAATAATAATAGCATTTACACAACACTAATTAGGTAATAGGCATATTTCTAAGCACTTCACATATATTGATTTATTAAATCTTCATCACAACCTTATAATGATGTGTACTGTAATTATTTGCATTTAACATATGAGGAAATTGAAGCACAGAGAAGTTAAGTAATGGGTCCAAGTCATACAGCTACTAAGTTGATACAGTCAGGATTTGAGACTGGATAACTTTGACCAACAGAATACCATGTAGCCTTGGTATGTAGTAGGCTATGCCATCTAGGCTTGTGTGGGTACATTCTATGATGTTCACACAACAACAAAATCCCCTCAGGATGCATTTCTCAGAATGCAGCCCCATCATTAATCAACACATGACTATACTTGCTTTGTACATTTGGCATTTTTGAGAGTCTAATAAATAAAACAGTAGGGACATTATCTCAGAGCATAGTCATAAAAGTATACTCCTACATCAAAGATTCTAATTATTAAATAGTTGGCTTTTCCTAAAAACATCTATTATCTTTCTAATTTGGGACATAACATGTATCTGAAAGTTTAAATATAACCAAACCTCAGATCATAATTTATTCATTGGCACATGTTAAGTTTTCTTTCTATTTTATCTTCCCAACTTTGTACTCGATTTAAGCCTTTAAGATTTGTGACAGGGTTTAAAACATCAAGTATGCCTTGGCCCAGTTGGTTTTTTTGTTTTGTTTTGTTTTTAAAGAGGTGTCCCATATAGAAATTGGAAGCAGATTTCCACATTAAATTATTAGATTAAACCAGCATTTGGGATGGTTCAAATGCTTTCTCTAATGGAGATTAGTCAAGACAGGTATCCTCTGGTTACAAAATCATACAGCAAAACTGTGTGTGTGTGTGTGTGTGTGTGCATGCGCACGCACACACTTGTATACTTGAAGAAAAATAGAAAATTGGCTGATGAATTGAGTGAATTCACACATGCACAAAAAACAACAGAAAGATTAAAACAGTTTAAGAGGAATGGAATCTTTCTGAGCAGTAGTTATCCTGTGGCCACGTTTGGTTTGGGGCTGGTCGTGGGGAGTGGGAGTGTATGGGGAAGTGGAGCTTCTCAATCATTGTATTAAGTTTTGCTCTAGTAATTTGTAGGTTTGCATTTCGACACCGGGAACAGCTTATGCTGGACAAATAAGTTGATCGTATCGATTGTTACACGAGCAATTCATAGAAGAGAATGTGGTATTAGAGCTCAACTTAACACCTTTCCTATTATGTAAAACAATGCTCTTTAATAGCCTTGGATTGCTTATTTTTAAGCAAGGAAACAATCACTAAATAACTGTGGCCTAAAGAATGTATAAGTATAGAGGAGCCAGATATTACTAAATAGCTGCCATTTCCTTTTTAAAATGAATAATTGTAGGCTTTTATTGGCTTAGTTTTCATCTGTTTGAGAACACTCCCCACTTCTTTTTTGGTTGGTTTGTTTGTTTTAAAGACTAGCACCACAGGGAAAGCAGCAAAGCACAGCTTTTCTGAAAAGTCTTTTGTGTCTATTCATCTTGGCCAAGGAATTAATCCCAGACCTGCCTGTTTATATGACAATGTTGATATCTGGTTCTGTCACTCAAAAGAAAATAGAAAACTTTCTTTCGACATCAATAATTCTAGTTTTCCCGGATTGGTAAAATATAGACACTATTCTGAATTCCATGTTTTTCTAGGAAGAATGGTTACCTTCGATGATTTAAAATTCATATATTATTAATATACCTTGATTATTTATTTGAAAAGTTTCCAAAACCAGATGGAATTAAACAAAAAGCTTCTGATTCTGGTCTTCTAATTAACCTTTTAAATGTCAAACTATTTTGCCTGTTGTTCACATTTTATGGTTCTATTTCTGTTTCTTTTCCCAATCTTATTTTTCCTAGTCTTCATCTGTGCAACTTTCAACACCTTCATTTTAATTGCACAGATGAAGATTAGGAAAAGGAGGTCACTTCTAACATAATAATATCATCAGCGTTGTTAAAGAGAGAAAAGATGAAACAATCGTATTTTACCCTGTAATAAATTTATTTCATTAACCACTTTTAAACTGAAAAAAATTAGGTTTCCAAACTGCCTGATTTTAAAGACAACGTGTGAACCTGAAGCTAATCTGAGAAATACCTTACAAAAGTTGTGTTTTAAAGAAAATATTAGTAGAAAGAAGACTATACTTGGGCTATGAATATCCAGCTGTGCCTCTGGTCTCTTATTTAGCAAACTTATTCCTTTTGTCTTATCTAAACTTAGGCCTCAGAAAGGCTTGGAAGAAATAATATAAACGGACTTTTTAAAGGTATAAAATGTTACATAAAACAAACAAACAAAAAAGTTTTTAAAGACATCCCTGGTGTAAGCCATGTAAAATCTCCATGTACATAGTTAACCTATAAAAAGATTGATTGACGGTTCATTAATTAATTTTTATTTTAAAATTTTATTCCTCTACACATTTTATTAGTTTATTATAATTGCAAGCTTCTTTTCAGATAGTAAGATCCTTCAGTTTAGATAGCAAGTTTTATTTGATAGTAGATTATAGTAAGTAATCAATAATATTTGTAGAATGAATGAAAAATTTTATCTTGTTAAGCAATACTTATCTATGTTTCCCTCTCATTTCTTTTAAGTTCTGCCATAAAAGTACCTATTTAAGGGTATTTTATTTAAACACGACCCTACCCTTGAGTGTTGTATATTGCTGTGATCAGATAAATGAATAGAAGGACTTAATTTGGGGGAATAGTCCAGAATTCAAATAATGATTTAGCATTTGGTGCATGGTAGGTACTGTTAAAAACAAACGAACAAACAAAAAAGCTGTATGCAAGCTATATTTGACAGAATTCATTTGAGCCAAGAATGATTCATGAAGCTGGCATCACTCAGAACCAGAAGAGGTTCATTCAGAAAGCTCTGCTCTGCAGCATGAGCAGTGGGCTTGCATAGGCTGAATGTGGAAGTGGAGCAAATTACTTGATTGGCTACAGTTAGGCATCTGCCTTATTTGGGTATGATCTGGTGGAGAGTCTCTACTTAAACCTTAGTTGGCAGTTTCTGATTGGTTAGGCTTAAGTTTCATTTTACTGTTTATACTGGGCGGCATTGGTTGGCTTATGTAGGAACCAAAACACCAGAGCCATCTCAACCTAATGGCCCCCAATTAAATTTTTAAAAAATATACAATAGCTATTTGTCAAATGAGTATTCAATAATGATGGCTAATAGATTTCTGTACTTTTTTACAGCTGTTGACAATTGTTCTTCACAATTCTTACTCCAGCTCTCGTGCATAGCACACTTACTTAGCATATAGGGGTGGGTGGATGGGGGATTGCATAGTAAGTCTTAAAGACTGGCTCCTGTAAAAGAGGCAGGAAGAATCTCCCCTTAGGAAGAAAAACGTTGGCTCAGTATAAGCATTTCCTCCTTCTCTTGGTGGTCTGTGTGTTCAGTGTTTCTCATGTTTTCTGGCTGCTTCATCAATAATGTTTGCCTAGCTCACTTGGCCTGGACATCCTGATCCTTTGATGGTCCAGCTTCTTGCCTGTGCTTCTGGGCCCTGAACAAGTGACATAGACAGCTCTCTAACATCAGCCTACTTTGGGCATGCCACAGTTTGCTCTCCACACTGTGCCATCCTCAAACGACTGGGTTTCCAAGAATGCAAGATTCTGACCTGATGCCTCTCTGATTGTTTCCCTCTGACTTTGAGCCACTCTGATTGGTTCCCTTCATTCCCAATGCTAGCTCTCCTTTCCAAACATGCACAGGTCTGTGGTTGAGTCTGTTTTGTTCTCCTGGCTCTAACAGGAGCTTGACATGTGGAACTTATGGTGAAATAGTCCTGAGATCTGCCTTATATCACGACTAGAGCAAGCACCTTCACAGAGCCAATGGGGATGGTTCACAGATAAAAGAGAACGGTAAGGCAAGTTAAAGAACAGAGTTTATTTAGCCTGAGAATGCGAACTCTGAGGGACAACTTAATAATGGTCTCCAATTATGCTAAAGATTCTGTTAGCATCTTAAAGCTGTAAATTGCAACCAACTGTTTTTAATCTCTACTGAGGACAGAAATCATGGATATGAGCATCAATTATAGCACAAGAAATCATGGCTAGGCATAAAGAAGAATTTTCTGATAGGATTTGCTTATAGCAGTTTCAGTGCAAAGAGAACATACGCGATAAAACTAATTTAATCTCATACCCTAGATTTCCTCTGGGAGAAGTGGAATAAGGAACTCTCAGTGACTCAGTTTTTCAACTGGCTCACAGAAATAACATTCAAGGTCATCTGCTTTCCAGGTGACAAGAATAAAGACTAACGCTGACATGGACATTCTGAACTTTCACCATTGGCTCCTCCAAGGTCTCCATCGTCTCACCACATCACCTTTATTGTACTATTTTACTTTTTCTGCATTATTGACTTTGTGTTGAGGATATAGGAGCTGGACGTGACAAGGTATCTGTTCTTGGCAACAATTAACATGGGGCTTATACTGTAGTATATCATATCACAAAATAATAATTTAAAAGGAAAGGATTGTACTATTACTTTTCATTATCTTTCCTTCATTCATTTCAAAGATTTTCTCCAACAAAGCTTATGGTGTTAGGCAACACCGTACTATACGTGCTACCAAGACAAAAAATAACTGTATTAAGTTGTGATAACATTCTTATTAATAAATCATCTTAATTGAAATATTTTCCTACCTTTCATTTTTACCCTATATAAATTTATAGACATTTATTAGGGCTGTAGCTCTGTAGAAGAGGAAAAAATATATTTACCTTCTATATATCTTAGGTTCATTGGCCGGGGCCCTGTTAATTAGACTGATGAAAGGACAGATTAACAAGAGAAAAACAGCAAATTTATTTAAGTTTTACATGACACAGGAGCCTGCATAAGAAAATGAAGATCACTCCCCCTCAAAAAATGTTAAGTCTAAGAATTTTTATACTAGGTATGATCAAAAGTGAAGAGTCATGGAAAATTGTGATGGAACAAAAGGGTATATGATCTAAGGGCAGTGAACAGAGAAAACTTGGTAGGACCTGTTTGTCCAGATTCTTTGTTATCCTCCATCTCCACAGATAAGAATGTGCCTTTCCACGGTGTACAGGGAGGGCACCTCTCACATGAGGGTCTTAGGTCTGCTTCAGGGGAGAAAGAGAGGATTAGCAAATTTTTCCAAAGCCTATTGTTTCTCAGATTCCTTCAGTTTAAAACATTTAATATGCCAAGACATCATATTTTGTAGTAGTGTGTTCTGAAACCCATCAACTCTTAGTTTAATAGATGCCCAGCCTCTGCACAAGAACATTCTATGAGCTCCTTATTTTTCTGCTCACATTTAAGAGTATTTCTTCAATTTATATGAATTCAGAAAAACTTCTTTCTGAGGGTTTATGGTAATCTAATATCTATCATCTATAGCCTCTGAGAACTAGGCTGGGTATATATCCATTTTCTTCTTCAAAATTACCCATAAAAATTGCACAGAGCCAACTTTCAGAAATCAGTAAAACCTATTTCCATAAGTAACCTGAAGGAGCCATCACCCATGAGGTAGATTGTGCTGTTATGCTAATGTTCCTTGTAGCACTACTAGGGCAGATAATGGTCCCTCTCACTGAGGCAAGTGAAAGTGGTGAATAGTTCATTATCATATAAAGAGGCTTTGCTCCTGTTGCCTACCCCTCTCAGAAGCCTTGCTTTGTTTTTTACAAAATTCTGATTAAATCTATCATTATCAAAAATCTTTCTTTCTCTCTCTCTCTTCAAGTTCTACATTATGCACATTTATGGATGACGGGATGGATTTCTTTGTTCAAATAGTTTACGACTCAATGAATTGGGGATTATCTGATAAAGTGTGCTCACTTAATATTTGCCACACTGGATCACAGATATGACTCACTTAGGACTTAGGGTGGGCCTTCTTTGTTTATATACGTGAAAGCACTAACTCCCTCCTCAGATTGCCTTATCCAAGATGAGTTTCCCTTTTTCCCTTTTGCTTTCCTATCAAGAAACACCTCCCCTTTGAGTGTTGACTTCAGCTCTTTACTCTTAAGGACCTAGTCCAAATCTATAGCATGGTTCCAAATTTTTTAAATTTTTAGTCTTCAGGAAACACACTGCACCTTTTAAAAATCAATGACTTGTACTGTCTTTAAGGTCTTTCCCAACTCTGATAACTCATTAAAGCATGTCAACAGTTGCAGTTATGGTTATTCAAAAATGAGAGCCCAAATGCTTAACAAGTTTCCTAGGTGAAACTTGTTCTCACCACAGTTCAAGAAAATGAGGCTAAGGAAGTTGTCATTGTTTTGGCTTTGCAACCAGTAGTGCAAATGGGTACTTTGCAGTATTTTGATATGCTGAACTAAAGAAGCAGCCTCAAGGTCTCTCTCTGACCTTTCCCCACCTACCTGCCTCTCTAATCCTCTTTCTTTTTCAAAGCACCAGAAGAGACTCTCTCTGGAGGTTCTGTATTATGATTGAGAAAATTTCTTTGAAAATAAATGTAAAGTCAATTGCAGTTGTTAGGTAGATGGTGAGGGATTCTGGGTCTCCTAGGGATGAAAGTAGGTGCTGTTGCCCCGTTTTGGTCCTGCCCCACCCTAATTCTCCATACCTGGGGGAGCAGGGAATCAGCCAATCATAACTTAGTTTGCCAGCTGCAAAAGAATGCAGAGGACTCTCTAGCCCATGGACCAAGCGGCATAGGTACCATAGAGCCCAGAAATTGAACTAGAAAAACCCTCATATGAAGTAAGACTCAGGTCATGTGACTCCCAACTATCCAATCAAAGTGATTCCATGGTGACCTCCTAACCACCAGGGAGATCCCTATTCAGGCACTATAAAACAAGACGTAGACCATAACTAATTCCTTCTCTTTGCCCTTCCTTTGGCTCCCCCTTTGCTATGACAATGGGTCTGGTCATCATCTGTGGCATACGTATGTATCATGCTCTGTAAACCTGTATCTTGTTCTTGCCCTGTAATCCCATCTTTCCTTCTTCAATAAACCTCATTTTCGTGCTTGCCTAACTTTGGTGCATCCAAAGTTCTTCATTCTTCAGCCATGAAAGCAACAAGAACTGACATTTCAGAGTGAAATCTGACGCTGTGGTGTGTGCCTGTCATACCAGCTAGTAGGGAGGCTGAGGCAGGATGATCCCTTGAGCCTAGGAGTTGCAGGCTGCAGTGAGCTGTGATTGCACCATTGCACTCCAGCCTGGATGACAGGGTGAAGACCTTGCCTGAATGAGAGAGAGAGAGAGAAAAGAAAAAGAGAAAGAAAGAAACAAAGAGAGGGAGGGAGGGAAAGGGGAAAAGGAGGAAAGGAAAGGGGAGACAGACAATTTTCTTAACCCCCACCCCCCTAGGAATCTCGTTAAATAACCAGGAAAAAATTAACCACCAGAAAAAAGTAATTGGAAGTTGTCACCATGCCCAGACAAACTTTACATCTATTCTGAGTGCAGCTCCAAGAGATTACCTGGGAACCGTATCCCTGTAATAAGAATCTTTGCTCACAGTGCAGTTCTGCCCTTCACCATTCTTTAACTTGTCCACAAGCAACTGTCTGTACTTCACTCCCATTCAGCATCCAAAGAGAATCATCTACAAATCCCTGTCTGGTCTTTGAGCGCATTCATTTATAGCCCTCTTTCCCTTTCCCCAGTGAAGAGGGTTTTTAAGCATCAATCGTCTAGCCCCTCTTTTTTAGTTTTTCAGATTTGTTTTGTGTACAGCTTCTGTTCATTTTTGCAAGCTAATAAACTTTTATGCTTTTTTCTATTGTTAACCTGTCTTTTGTTATAGAAGTGCCAGCCATGAACCAGTATGATGGGCAGGAAAGTGATCACCCCCTTTCTGCTGCCATTGATCATTAGTTCTCTTAAAAACAACCCAAATTAATATAAACTTACTTGAAAAGTTGTATTACCTTGTATGAGGATGTGCTATCATTATCCGTTAGAAACCACTGCTCTTTTGGTTCACCTGGGCTTTCAAAAATTGCCATCACTTCTGTATTCGAGTCCATAATTCCTTGCCTACATCTTGCCTTCATCTCTGCATGCTATAAAACACTAAGTGGTTCTCTGCATCCTTTTGGGCTTGAACCACACACCACTATTCCTGAACAGCATGCTTTGCCACATTTCATTTGGGTCAGCTGTTAGACTTCTTCCAGGAGCAAGATAAATAGAAGGTGCAAACATTCAACACGAAATTTGTCATTTGTGGTAACTTCAACAATAAAAAAGAAATATGTTTTGTTGGATATTTGGTCTCTGGCAAAATCAAGTTTAAAAAAAAATCCAGTAATTACTACATATCTATACTGTGTGAGAATTTGACCCTTAAGAAGTTTAGAATTTTGTTGTGTGATGCAATAACTTAGTAAACAAAAAGGTAAATGGCTTTTTAATCCAAAAATAATAATAATTCTATGCACCAAAAGATCTAGCACCAGAAACATTGTAAATATTTTATAAAAGTCTGTTAAATGAAAATGCATAAATGAGGCAAAAATAACAACACAACTGACACATTAATGGTATAGATAATGTTATAAAATTTTAGGGTAAGTAAATATTATTTTAGGCTGGAACTATTCCAGAAACCTTTCTGGAAAAGGTAAAAATTAAATGGACAAAAGGAAAAATATTGGAGGGGAGACGTCCCTAATTAATCTATAATCAAACTAACAGTAAGACTAGTTAAAGTTTGGCCAGTTTCTTATAGCATTCGCTTATCTAATTAATAGAAAATAACCATCTAACATTTGAATATAAGAAGATCTGAGCAGAGAATTAGAAAACTACAAAAACAATTGTTTTTGTTTTTGTTTTTTCCCCAAACTACAGTAGTTTCTTCATTTTGTTTTTGAGCTAACACGCTGTGGCAGAGCACTTATTTAAAAAATATCATTTGTCAAAATTCACAACCCAAGCATTCATACATAAATCAATTGAGGGAGATAAGACAGTAATGAGTCTGCTGGGGCTCAGAGCATGATCCCAAATTATGGCACGTTGGCATGCTGAGTACTCGGAACTACAGGAGATTCGAAGGTCTCAGAAGCAGCCTCAGAGGCAAGATCTCTCCGACTTTTTCCTGTCCTCCTGTCTCCTGCCCATGTTTCTCCCCAAAAGTGAGTCATAGAAACCAGCTTTCTTCTTCCCCATGGTATGTCAGAGAAACTAGAACTCTTCCCTGAAAGCAAACCATGAAACCTAGAAAGGTCACTCTCTCCCTTCTCCCTTCTCCACTGAAGACCTTGCTCCAGAGGGGTCCTGCCCCATGCCTGGGAGGAAGGAATGCTGTACAGAGAGGCCAAGAAGAACCTGAACAGACAGAAGGTGCTGGGTGCCCCCCTTATTCCATTACCATTAGATCATACCCTTTTGGCCAATTCCATTTCTACATGGCTGCCCATTCTTCATCAAACCTAAGCCTAAAAACATAGAAGTTTTCCCCAGCTTTTTTTGGTCTTCATTTTCTGACGCCTCCCTTGTCATGTAGAATTTTTTATTTACTTTTTTTTTTTCTTCTTAACCTGCCTTTTGATATAGTAGCGTTGGTCATGACCCTTATAATAGGTGACGAAGTGTATCACACCTTTCTGCTGCTATAGGTCTATTGTTTCTTTAAAAGTCTTATTACACTTGTTAAGAAAGTCACTTTAAATTGCTTAACCTCTAGCAAAATAACAACTTGAGTCATTTTCAGTTAATTGTGTGCCTTTGAATGTGGGAACAAAATGGAACCATTATAGCTCCAAAAATGCTAATTTTTACCTGCTAAACACACCCACAACACACATAAACACAGGAAAGAAAAAAGAAAAGAAAAAGAAAAAATGTAATCACAGCACACAAGCAGCTGTTGCTGTTTTCCAACTAATGGGCCTTATTTTGAGAAAAAGTAGCAATTAAACATTAAGCTTGCTTGGACATGTGTAGGGCAGATTAAAAAGTGTCAGGGCTCAGGAAAACACTATTACTCCCTCCCCCATCTGTTTAATATAAAGAAGTATTTTTCCTGCCACCTCCCTTCCCCCAAAAAAGACCTGTCTGTGGGAGACAGAAATTATACTCTCAGACTGAGTAGTCCACTTTCCTGTCCAACACTGAGGAACTTTGATGATTTACTACATAGCACATGTTTTCATCACACAAGACATCACTTACATTACTTATGTGATTAACTAATTAAGTCATTAGACACGAAGGTGCTTATCATGAGATAATTACATCCTGGGGATATAAAGAAAGAAACAGCCCAGCTTGAAACAGGAGTCCTTCCTATTACAAAGGCTCCTGCGTTACGGGAAGGGTATCCAAGTAGGCAGGTGGAGGCGTTGGGAGCTGTGTGTTTCTCCACTGAGAGACCTGGGGTTGGAGGTCAGACTGAAAAACCCTTGACTTCCAGATTTTACTCAATTATGTAGACTCCACTCATTGGTGCCAGGGCATCCGCAGGGCATGTGTGCATGTTGCTCAGAAGGCAGAGGGCTGGAAAGATGCTCCAGAAGGATGGAAAAAAGCAGCCACAGAGTTGAACACATTTGTTACAACTCTCCTAGAGGTCTAATTGCTGATAAAATTAAGCATACAAAGATATCTTTGCAAGGCAAACTTATAAATCAAAGAATTCTTAAGGTGGTTTTCGAAATTATCAGATCATATCGCTTGATGGTAACTAAAGAGATAGATGTTTCCCCCTAAGTGTTCATCTCAATAACACCATACATACATCTACAAATACTTGTGTTTGTACTTGCTTATACAAACACATATCCATGTATACAGGCATGTGTAAGTATGAAGATACAAATGGGCCAACATTTAACAAAGTTACCCAGGCTTCCAAAATTCTTACCAATTACTGAAGATTAACTTTATCAATTACCATTAACATTATTAAAATAGCTTTCATTTTATAACCCATTACATAAGAGTTTACATGCACAAATGTGCACACACATACTCACACACCCAGACACACATTAGGCTCTACTTGGAGAAGCTCTGGGGCATTCCTTTTTAAACAGATCTTCTGGAGCATGTTTTATTTACACAAGGATACAGTATAGGAACCACCATAGCAAATGCAAGGTATTGCGTCAAAAGAAATAGCAAAATATAATGATAAGCCAAGACCATATTATCTATGTATCCAAATAAGTATCATGTTTGAAACTGAAGGTGATTATTAAAAAAAATACAAAAATCCAAGACGGATATTTAAATAGAGAAGACATTTGCTTTAGGAGAGATAATGAAAAATGGAGAACTTGTCAAGTCCCTTAAGTTGCTCTGTGTCTCCAAACACTTAAAATGGCTAGAAAATTTATATGTCAAATTTGAGACTAAATTGTAGATTTTATAAATCTTTTCTAAGTGCATTATACATGAATTGAAATATATGTATTTTAAAGGTGCATTTTGGTGGTATAATACTACCACTGACCAGAAAGTCAGTCGATGTAAGTCCTAAATCGATCTCTCTCCTACCAGCTTTCTGTTTAAAGCAATTAACTTAACATTTCTTTAGCTTAGCTTTCATATCTGTAAAAGAAGTCACTTAGATCTGTCCTGTTTCCTATCCACATACTCCCCATCCCTCTACAACTTTATAACATCACACACACACACACACACACACACACACACACCCATAGATCACAACTTTTCCAAAATCATTTAGAAAGCTATTCAATTTTTTTTAAAAAAACATAGTAGTCTATAAAATGCCCATCATTTTTTTGTCAACTAACTGCTACCTTGCATTTGAACAGGCAATTAGTGCAAAGCCAATAGGGATCACAATTTTGTGTTATTCTTCTCTGTATTTCCCAAGTGCCTGTCCAATGTCATGCAAGGATGCGTTTCACAGCTGACGTACTGGGATTGACTGAATGACATGGTCCTTTCCCTCAAGATTTAGACCAGGCACAGTGGCTCATACCTGTGATCCTAGCACTCTGGGAGGCCGTGGCGGGTGGATAGTTTGAGCTCAGGAATTCGAGACCAGCCTGAGCAAGAGTGAGACCCCGTGTCTACTAAAAATAGAAAGAAATTATTTAGACAGCTAAAAATATGTAGAAAAAATTAACTGGGCATGGTGGCACATGCCTGTAGTCCCAGCTACTCAGGAGGCTGAGGCAAGAGGATCACTTGAGGAGTTTGAGGTTGCCGTGAGCTAGGCTGACACCAGGGCACTCTAGCCCGGGCAACAGAGTGAGACTCTGTCTCAACAAAAAATAAAAAGAAAAAAAAAAAAGAAAAAGAAAAAAAAAAAAAGAAAAAGAATTGGCAGCCCAAGTAATGACAGTAATAAATGCAACATCCAAGAAAATATGTAACTGAATATTAAATTGTGGCTTCAAGATTCTCTATAGGCATTCATAAGACAACTTTTCAAAAATGACTTGAAGACATTTACAATTTGGACAAGGAGAAAAGAGAGAAGGCTGTCCAAACAAGCAGTACATCCAGCAGTTTGAAAACTAGTACAGAAGCAGGAATAAAAAACAGAGGAAAAACTCAGCAATAGAGGTTACGCACTGTAGGTTGCAAAATTCTGCCCCACCAAAATAAGGTATCAGTTGAGACTCTTCGTTCTGGTTTTACATCTAGTTTATAAAATGATATGAAAACATTTGTCTTTACAACCTGATCTTTCATTGTAGGTGAAAGATCTGTGGAAACTATTTTAGAATGCGGATAAAACGCGGGAGCGCTCCACACTAATGAGGTCTTAGAAAAATTAGCAACTTTCATAGTGCTGTTGAAAATCTAGTCAGAACTACATTTCTGGAAAGTATGTTGGCAAAATGTGTCAAGATTCTTAAAAGTATTTACATCCTTTAACTCAGTTAATTCTATATTTGGAGATCGTTCCCAAAGGAAAAAACTCAAATTACATACAAAAGCTTTAAGCACAAAGATGTTTATTGTGATTCTTATAATAGATGGAAATAATGATAATAATTTAAAGTGTTTAACAATGGGTATTGATTATACAGAGTATAAAATAGCCACATGCTGAGCATTATACATAGCCATTAAAATATTTTATAAGTGCGTTTTCTTACCAATTAAATACAATATATTCATTTAAATGTGTATATACATGCAGGCATACACAGAAAAGTTTGAGAATTATATATATTTGAGATGTTAGCAGCTATTTGCTCTGGAAATGGGATAAAAAGTGTTTTATTTCTTCTTTTTTATTTGTATTTTTATACACAAATGCATAGTATTTGTGCACTAAAGTTTCCTAAAAGTAAAAACACTAATCAAGATGATATTTATAATGTTTCTATAACACAAGAAAAATATTATATTTTAATTTTAGGAACATAAATATACAAAATGGCATATGCAATTTCTTTGGTATTATTGACATTATCTCTCCATCCTGACTTTTTAAATGGTCTTTTCATTCTGGACTGCATATTTCATGTTCTCCTACTCAATTCTCACCTCTCTGGTCGATCCTAATGTCGACAGTACTGGCCTTTGTTTTTCTGCTGGTCCTTTATGTGCAGGTGTGTCTTCAGGGTCTGCTTTGTTCATGTGTCTTACTGTTCCCACTTTCCCTCTAGAGCCCCAAAGCTTAGGGGCATTAATGATGCCCCAAAGTTTATCTTCGTCCAGACCTGCAAGGTATTTCCACATGGATGCCCCACAATGACTGAAGTTCTACTTATGGACTCTGAATTAGTCAGCACACCTCAGAAGTCTAACCCTCCTTTGCACCATTTATTGGTCAGGGCTCCACAATTCGTAAGCTGACCTGGAAACCTGGAAGCCATCACCAGCTTCTGCCTCTCCCTCCCTGCTGCCTACTTCTAATCAATCACTGGCTCTGCTGATTCTACCTCTCAAACATTTCTGGAATCCCTCACCTCCGTTTTCTTCTTATATGCAACTGTCTGGAGTCAGCTGGTATCACCACTTCCCTTAACCACTGCAACAGCCTCCTAACTGGTTTTCATGTCTCAAGCCTTGCTCCTTCTCAAGTTCATTCTACAAAGACTGGCCAGAAGATCATGCTCCATGAATCTGCAATAATTCATGCCTCTGCTTTAAATCCTCCAATGGCTCCCCATGACCTATAGGATAAATTTGAAATTCCTTGATAGAGATTGCAGGATCTTTTCTATCTTGCTTTCTGAGAATTTCATCTCAGGCTCAAACAGAGGACTGTTTATATTTCCATCCACACACCATGCTCTTCTCTCCATTATCTGGCTGCTTTGCCTTAGTGAGCTCATCTCCCTTTCCACTCATCGGTCCACTGGCAGCTGATTCCTACTTACCTGTTAAGACTCAACTGATATCTCACCTTCTCTAGGAAGTATTACCGATTCATCAGACAACCAGTGGTGAGCTCATAAATGCTGAGCTAATGAGCTCATGAGAAACAATTACTCAATCTTCAGGAATTTTATGAGCCAGTCATTAAACATAGCAATTAATAAAAAATAATTTATATAAATTTATGATTAAATTATATTAAAAACAAAAAGGAAAATATACTTGAACCCATCACTTCCTAATTATTTAATACATTTTATTATTATTAATCCTTTTCAAGTTACTTTTTTCTTTTTGGAGACATAGTCTCACTTGTTGCCCAGCTAGAATGCAGTGGCGTTATCACAGCTCACTGCAACCTCAAACTCCTGGGCTCAAGTGATCCTCCTGCCTCAGCCTCCTGAGTGGCTGGGACTACAGGTATGTGCCACCACACTTGGCTATTTTTTTCTATTTTTAGTAGAGACGGGGTTGTGTTCTTGCTCAAGTTGGTCTTGAACTCCTGAGTTCAAGCAATCCTCCCACCTTGGTCTCCCAGAGTGCCAGGATTACAGGTGTGAGCCACTGCATCCAGCCCTCTTCAAGTTACTTACACCTATTGTATTTTTATGGCAGAAATGCTATATAAGAATGAGCACATCCTTTCCTAATTGCACATTCAGTGACATCATATTGGTAGCTTGGCATTGGCCATGGTGGAGTGGAAATATTTACACCTCAGAAATTGGCAAACACTACAATTCAAAGTTTGATTTATTATTGTGTTGATTTTCTAGGCTTAAGAAAGTGGTGGATAAAATTATAATAATGCAGATTAAACTTAAAAATCATATAATATTGATAGCCATTACATTGTGCATGGCATAGAAAAATTAAGAAAATATCATTCGAGTGTTTAAAACTATTATCTGATTCAGCAAAGAAGTCATTCATGCCATTGATGATAAATGAGGGAAGTTCCAACATATTTCTTGATTGTTTCTCTTTTACTTTAATTAAAATGTCAATCATGTTTATGTCAGAACTTCTCTCATACATCAGTTGTACAGAATCTACAAAAAATGATATTATGTGAATGTTTTTGTGAGCTATGCATCTTTCATATCAGGCGGATTTATAATAAACTTATACAAGTATATACAAACACACTTTTTTCTCAGACAGCCAGCTGTTAAAGATTTAGCAGCTCACCATTGTTCAGCACCTTTCTTTCCATGTGTAGAGATGTGCGCAATGAAGCTTTGCTTTCCTCTTTCTCTGTCTATATCTTTCTCATTGCTCTTATTCTCTTGTTGTGTGATCTTCTCTGGTGTCCGCTTCCCATATAGACTGTGATCAGCTTGAGTTTAGCGAGTGTCTTATTCACCTTTGTCTCCAGTGTCCAACCCAGTTTCTGGAACATAGTGAGTGTTTGGCAATATTTGTCTAATAAATGACTGTAAAAAGTATTCACTGGCCAAAGTTGGGAGAAAACATACCCCAAAAGTAATGCTCATTTCTGGATTGAGAGATTATAGCTATTGGATTTTTAAAAAATATTTTTATAACTTTAAGATTAATGAGCATACTTTTGGTCAAACAATTATTACTTTCATAGTTTTTTAAAAAGCAAAAAAGATATATTGAGAAACTATGGTCCATTCCTTCATTTCAAGTCTTACTACAGTCCTGCTACCCAAAGACATCTATGTTCAGCTGTTTTATCTGGTATTTACTTCTATATTCCTAAGTACTATGCTTACGCTGCTATACTGATGCTGCTTTTTGATTTCTCTCTATTATTTGAAGATATACCTATTGTTAAAACACCACCAACACACACACACACACACACACACACACACACACACACACACACACTTCTCTCCATTCTCCCAGTATTTAAATCACAATTTTGAACTAACTCAATAGTAAAGCATCTGTTATATTATAGCTATATAAATATTTTTTACTCCTGAGCCAAGTGAGGTACTTTGACTTTGTTTCCTTTCTTATAAAATTACTGTTTTCCGTGGGTGCACAATTTTTTTACATTATTCAGCTTGGACCAGGAGTCAATCTTGAGGATAAAAGCCACGTGCCAAAGAAGATGAATGAAAAAATAGAATGGGGATGCTCGATGACCAAGGACTGTCTAGTGTTATAGTTCTTCTACCTGAAAGAATAGTTTTTTTTACTCTTAAGCTACTGTTATTTTGGGTTTCTGACATATGGAATGGAACCTAATCCTAACATCCTAATTTGTATATTTTCATTCCTTACTTCTTCTTCTCTCTCTCTTTCCATCAGTTTCTAAGGTCAAAGCATCACATTTTCACATTTTCATAGACAACTATTTTAATTTTCTAAACCTCTACTTCTTCATTAATAAAATAGTGATGCTATTACCTATTTCAAAGTCTTACTCAGGGGATTAAGTGATATGCTGCATTTAAAGAGCTCAGCATAGTGTCTTAAACACAGTAAATGTATTCATATGTGATAAGGTAGAGATGCTGGTAGTTGTGTTCAGTTGAAGTAGCAGCAGCCACTGCCACAATATTAATATTAAAGGTCGTGAGTGTATCAATAATAGCAATACAAAGGCTTCTCTTTCTCACAAACTACTGCCACTGGCTGCCATATAGCCCAACAATCCTCCTGATCCCTTTGCCTCATCAGATACCTAATGAATTTCTGTCCAATACACAATTTTACCTCATTCAATTGTCTTTGTTCTCTGGCGTTTTCTTCTCATTCTTTTTCAATTTTGGAAGTCTCTAATATCGTCCTATGTGCCCAACCCCATAATCCTTTATTAAATCCTTTTTCTTAATCTCCCAGATCCTGAAGATATAGCTTCTGGAATCATCTTCAATCAGAGTATTCTTACATGTAAAACAGATTGAAGACTTGAAAATGTGACCTTTCTCTGCTCAACTCTGATCACGCACATTAGAAGCAGAGTGAACAAAGTTGATGTTTTTTATTATTTGACATTAAGGTTTATTTTCAGACAGGAACCTTGTGACTGTAAGTAATGAGCTCAAAGGCATTTAAGCAACCTGATTATAATCTATCAAAGTAACTGTGCAAGAGTTGGCAAAGAAGAATGAAATAAATGTTCAAAAATATGAAAGTATACAGCTTTCTGTATATTAATGTGATAATGGATGAGATGGTTTTCGACAAGTAAATAATTGGGTTACTTTAGTTATCTTGAATTATTTAAAAATTTAATTCCCCTTCTACTTTAAAGTCAAATAAAATACATGGGACTTAAAGGAATAGTGGATTTGTTTTGTTTTGTGTTGGTTTGTTGCTTTTTTTTCCTCTTTTAACTGAAGGCTTCTAGAAAATGTCTGTTCCCCTGCCAATATCCATTTTATAGAGGGGTATGTCTCTAGCTCCCTAGTTTATATTTAATATTTTATTACATGTTATAGCTCCAATGTATAGCACTCTGTCTTACATAGCCAAGCCTAATCCTAAGCAATTAAGAAGGGTACACAGAGTTAAACCAAACATAAAATAAGAGGAAAACTTGTATTCTCATGTAAGGTAAAATACCTGGGACAGGGAAAGTAGCTTGCAGGACAAAAGTAGGCATAAGAGGACCAAGACGTGAGATCCCACCATCTATTGAGCACCTTCTATGCATCAGTCATTGAACTAGCTGATTTATGAGTAGTATCTTTCCTCCCCAGTAAGAGGTAGAAATATTGTTCCCATTTTGTAAGTGTGAAAACTGAGTCTCTTAATGAAGAAAGAGCCCAATGTTGCAAAAATTGTGGTAGAGTTTTACTTTCAATCTAAACTAGCTAGAAATCATTCTAAATATGTTTAAACCTATTCCATAAACAAATGAAATATTGCTCAGATCGAACACTACCACATGTCCCCTCATCAATAATAAGAAAAATGGAAATGTTGATTGAAGAAAGAAACATGATTACAAGGCAACCACCTAGCACTTTCCAAACAAAAACTGACTTGAAGAATGGGAATAATTCCTTTCTTGTTTTCTAAAGAAAACAAGCAGGGTTTTCAAAGACTAGAAGAAAATCACATCCAGGAATTGATTTAGAAATGATATAAGATTATTCTAACTCTCATGCCAATCTGTGCCCATGAGCTTTAGATGTTCCCTAAACAGCATAATTTCTAGTTACACATTGCATTAATGTCATCACTGGTATTCAACAAAGGGGAAAAAATAGAAACAAGACAACTGCTAATTCATGGAAAGGGGAACCCTGAAATATTTAGAATTTATTTGAATGTAATTCATATTGGAAATATTTCAAGATTTGATTTATCTTAAGTCCTGATTTTTATTGTTTGACTTTTCTACACTTCAGAATAATCCAAAAAGATATCAATTTTTTTACCTTCTGGTGAAACTTAAAAGAAAACCTATGTGGTTTATAAAAGCAATTGAGCAGCTGATAAAGAGTCTACATTGATTCAATCCGGAGTTCAAAAATTTTCTTAGGTAACAAAAAGATGGAAGAATCGTGGGATTTGAGCTGAAGATCATATATTTTAATTTGGGGAATATCGATTCATTGCAAATGAAAACGGAAGTCCCATTTTCTCTAGCTCAACCAAAATGGTTTCTCACAAAGATTCTGGGACCATATTAACATCTTCTATCTTATGTAAATTAGAAGTTAATGAACATAAAAACCATTAGTCTTCACTTATGTTCTATAATTGAATCGATGCAATTGATTTTAAAGTTCAGAAGCACTCCACATTTCAGGAAAGCATATAGAGGCTTTTAAGACTCGGTTTTAGCTCCATAAACAAGCCCGTCAGATTGATAAGAATTCCCAGAAGAAATAGAAAGACAGCATTTGCTGAGCTCAGAATTCTACATGCATGACATGAAATCCTGCTTTTTTTCTTGACCTCATTCCTATCTTATTGAGGAGAGAGGGTAAGTTATGTAAAATAGAATATAATGAGATTTGCATGTTAACATTATGTAAAATCTATATTCTTTTATGAAACTACACATACATGCACAGAAACGACCATATAGGTGCAAGAACATATTCAATAACTTGCATAAAACAAGATGAATTTTCATTTGAGTCTAAGGAGAAATATTATGGGATCATGTCCAATGGGGACCCAACAACTCTTTCTGAATAATAGCTTTTTCTGCTCCCCACTGGGACTCCAGGAGCTCTGCAGCACAGTGGTATGAACCATGTGGTCACATCCTATAAAGTCATCGCTTTCTAAGGTCATCAGATATATGGAGTAAAGGCCAAGAAGCCTTCTTACTGAAGTCTTTAACCCCAAAGTCAGCAGCAGTGAACCATCAATTCAGTTAGGAAAATAAATGACTTAATGTCCCATTTCTGAGCAAAGGTTTCCTCTGAATTGAACCTCGTTTTAATGAAAAATAAAAATAACACTGATTAGACTTGTAGTTTTCTCTTTTAATATTAATAGATGCAATTGATTTCTCCAAACAGGTACTATTTCTCTGAAGTTTACTTAATTATCGAGAAATGGCAAATCAGAATTTTAACCACTGCTACCATCATTGGTTTGGTTCCCTAGCTCATCTCCCCACCCCACCCAACCATGTGGCTATTGAGGAATCTAAACGGAGCAGTGAGTTAAATTTATGAAATTTGATCATCTGACTGTCTTAAAAATAACTATAAATTCAAGAGGTTTTAGCTTCTATATATTCTGCATCCTTTACAATAAAAATTCATGAAGATTAGAAATATCGAAATATTTCTCTCCAAGGAAAAATCTACTAGCACATTAATAGTAATTATATATATATATATATGTATAAACATACACATATAAATTAACATACTGTATTCAGTTGATAGGAAAATGAACTTATAAAATATTTTAATGAATATGTATAATGTTCAGTACATGGCTATATTATATTAATACTTTGTATAATCGACACCCATTGTTGAACACTTTAAATTATTATCATTTTTTCTATTATAAGAATTGCAATAAACATTTTTGGGTTAAAGCTTTTGTATTTTGTATGTAATATATTTCTGTCCTTTAAGAACAATCTCCAAATTTGGAATTAACTGAGTTAAAGGATACAAAAATATATTTATTTTTTTCTTTCGTAACTGTTTTTACTTAAAGCAAAGCTTCACCTACACCAATATTTCTGTGCTCATTTTCATTTTGTACGAGTAAGAATCTAGACTTGAAGACACAAGTTACAAGGGCTCCCTCAAATTTCCAAAGTCCCTCTCCCTAAAAGTATATGGGAGGTACGTATATGTCAAATGTACATACTTAGCAAAAAGAAAAGCATTTCTACTATCTGCCTTACCATACATTTCTGTCAATGATGGGGGCATTCACATACACACTGAACTTAAGTGTTCGTACACTGAGATTCCTTCAACCCTCCCAACCGTCCATTCCCTGGTATTTGTTACAGCCATGCACTGCTGTACTGCTCAGATTTAAACCACATGTTGCTTTTCCCTTTCATTTCTGGCCAGTGCCCAAAGCCACACAGCAGGTGCTGTCTTGGGAATGTCACCATCTAATAAAAGTATTGTAACATAACACAGAGACAATGAAGTTCTCTTTGGATGTACTTTGCTTTTCCTGACAGATTGCATTCCTAATAAGACAGCGTCTCAAAACTCAAGGCAGAAGAACAGTATATATGTTTTATCATTCAAAATATATAAAAAAAACTACTCGTACTAGTTTTGCTTGGGCAATGAACCCCAGTACTGGATGACAGGAGTTAAGAAAGCAACTTCCAGCAACAGCATATCCTCCTTCAGTCTGTGCCATGTTGAAGGAGGAAGGTTCAGGCAAAGTTCTCCAAAAGGCAATTTTTTACATGCCTTTGGTGATTCATAGAATGACATCTTAATTGCTTGCCTAAGTGGGGTATGTGGGACTGACATAAAGGAAAAAAAGCTTCAAAAGAGTATGAGAGATTTAAGTGATTCGATTCAATTCGAGTGATTCAATAGAATACAAGAGCAGAAAAAATTAATTATGCAAACTAAGGGAATCAGAAACAGGCCAGTAACAACATTGAGATTAGATGCCACTACTTTGGGATCTAAAGCCTTCAGTTTTAAGGACTAGACCCTAGACCCTGAATAAGTCAATGTCATGCTTCCCTGAAAATCTACGTATTTAATCTATGTATTAAATAGTTCATGTTTTTCTGATGCTCTTCTTGGGCCTGCGATTTGAAAATCAAAAGTGAATGTTCCAAGAAAAGATAACCAGTTGGACTATTCGTCTTAGGAACAGATTTCATATTCTAGCAAACTATATTATAGTGCATATAGCAGACACAGATAATACAGTCCCAAAATTCAAAGACAGGAATTTTACTTTCAGTTAAAACGTTGGTCTGAATTGTTTTGACTATCTTTAGTTGTCTTCTGGTGAAAATCTTCTTTAATATTGGGCCAAGGGCATAACAAGTGATCCAATAATGTCCACGTGAGATGTGTTTTACATGGATATGGAGACATCTCAAGTCAGATCATGCCCCTCCCAACACATCATAATTTCATGCAATAAAAGATTTTAAAACATCGCCTATGGGACTGGGTGGGTGATATTCCTAATGGAGAATATCATCACTACCTCCCAAGTTCATGTGAATTACATCCCCAGAGTTATTTGTTCTTGTTCAGTGGTGAAAATTGCAATATGCCTTTACAACAGCCAATGTCTTGAGTATCTGCCCTTCATGTGTCAGCCATTTTATCATCCTCATATACAGATAGAGTTGATAAGAAGACAGAGCATCTGCTATACTCCAAGACTTTATATTCAATAGCTCATTGGTCCTTTTAACCCAGTAAAATAATTGGTTTTCCATTTTACATGAGGAAAAGAGATCAGAGAAGTTAGTAAGCAGCCCTCGTTCACACAACTGGCTGGTGCAGAACCAGAATTGAATCTATGTCTGTCTGACATAGTGTCTTGCCCTCTTTGCATTATAGGTCATATCCCTTAGCATAAACTATGTATGATAAAGTTCTCCCCCTTAGCATACTAATTGTCATACAATAATATTCATCACTTAAACTCTTGCCCTAAATTAAGCTGAATAAAACTTAATGTCTTAGAAATAAATCTTAGAAGGTTTGAGGTTTGAATGGAAGTAAAATCTTGCCAAGTTGAAGAGCCCAGTCTAAACCTTCTGGGCAGTAAGTTTAGAGCACAGATTGAGTCTTTTAAGATTCAAGATTTCTTGTATTTGACAAGCTGTGATGTCCTGTATAGAAGGAGAAAGACATGTGAAAGAATTCTTTGGATGTGAAAGGGCTTACAAACAGCATGATGTCAGGTACTTTTTAAACATTACATGTAATCTTAAGTCTCTTAAATTTGGTGTCATTCATCAATGGGTCTGCATAATGCTTCATTTCTCATTTCTCATTAGAAATGTCATGACTTTACATATCGATAAATATTTTCCTTAAAAATCAATACATAAACACAATAGGGATAAACAATTCAAGGAGGAAAAAGAGAACTGCAGTTTATAAAGGAATATACACACACACACACACACACACACACATATATAATATATATGATGAATTGTTAGTGTGTATTTTTAAAATTTATTTATTTTGTATGTGTATATATGAGTGCAAGACATCTGGTAAGCCCCAAAGCCAGAACATCCTTTGCCCAGCATTAAATTTGGACGCTAACTTGATTTCAGCTACTTTTCTTAAATTCTTTGGTCTGATAAACTGGGCTTTGTGTCCTGTGACAACAGCTTTTCTCAAGAAATTTCTGGTACTTTCTGATTCTGGTTGGACTGGAAATACCACAAAAACAACTTTCCTTATGGTATTTTGGCACTTCGACCATCAGGACCAGATGGTACACAGAAGTGCAGAGGAAGCATTGGATATGAATAATGATACATTTTTAAAAATCATCCAGTCTTTTCTAACTTTACTGCATTTCAGATGAAGGTTCATGCCAATTTACACTCTGATCTGAACACATTCATCCATTTCCAATGGAGGAAAACTGGATGGCAGGATGTAGGTTGGTTTGGATTTAGAACAATTCCTATTCTTGATTTTGCCTTCTGAGACTTAATCCCCAGCTATTTTTTTAGACAAAGAGGCAGAGCCCTAAAATGTGGCCTTCAGAAGAAAATGTAGGAAAGGTTACAGATAAAGTACTAAATCTGACAATCAAGTTTGAACCAAAGGAAGAAGCATAATCTTCACCAAAGGGCAACAATAATGGTATAACTGTGGGAGAACATTAAATTAGATCACAAATGTGCCCAGAAAATGCTCCCTGTATATAATGCAATGTATGCAAAGTTCTCAAGAAAGAAATGCAACTCAGATCTTAAATGTGATGTCATTTTTGTACAAAAGAGATTGAAATATTGCATTGGATGTTGCTGTTAATTTTTGTTTAAATTTTGTGCACATTCCTCATTATTTTGTCCCAGGAAATGGGATCTGGGGTAATAAAAAAAACTTCAGTAGTGACCTAGCCTCACCAAAGCATTTATAAAAAGTAATTAATGGAGAAATATCTAAGCTTAACCTTTTGTCCTGTTGGCACGTCTGATGGAAATACCAAACAAAAATAAAAGAGTGAGACTAGATAGTCCAAAATACTTTTTCCTAAAATTTGTTCCTTGGAACTTTAGATTCGATAGGAGACATAATAGCATAAACAAAATCAAGCAAGATTTTGTTGATTTCCTTTTACAATATATTGAGACTCTCCAAGAGAATGATAAACTAGGTAGGTTTTCCAAATATCATTTGCCCATGAAATATTTTTTCCAGGGAACACCTTGCCTGAAATAATTATCTAAACTTAAAGAACTAAAAGGATAACCAAGTTTCAAGTATAACCAATTTTAAAGATTCTGGGGCACACTCTTATTTCCACAGAGCTACAAATTAAAAAGACAGCCACACTTGTAAACCCTTAGCAAACAAGTCTTAAAAGAAATTCTTCACTTTTGAAATGTACATGTTGCTTCAATGAGACATTTAAAAAAATCAAAATTCAGGATTAAATCTGGTAGATACAGTTACCTTGTATTTTCTGACAGAAGTCTAAGAGAAAGAGCACAGAATGGACATCAAAACTTCACCTATCTCACTTATCAACAAAATATAAATAAGATCATCCCAAATGCTATTCCTATATTATTTTAGCTTAAATGGTATTTGATAATTAACTCTGATAATGGATGGTGGACCTTCCCAATGTTTTAGTTACTTAACACTACTTCATAGGAACAGAAAATACAGATTGTTGTCTTTTTCATTTTTTAACTTTTTGGCAGGATGAAGAGAAAGTAAAAGCACCCTTAAGTAAAACCTTCTAGCAGGGAGAATTACTAGGTTTCTTTGCCGTAATCTTTGTTGTGACAAAAGAGAGCTTTCATTTACAGAGATAATCAAAAGTGAATAAATGCCTAAAGGAGAAAACATTTCACTATGAGATTTTCCTTCTAACTTTTCATCTTAGAAACCAAAGTAAGTATTATTGTTGGTCAAGGATATATCAGGAAAACACATCTGACTACCCCCCTCCAAAAATTAACTATTTAGAGAATCTTAATCTCATATAATGAGAATCTGGTCCTATCACCTTTGATGTTTTGATAATGAAAGTGTTTTAATATGGGTATCTGGAGATACACTTAATTGCTTCACACTGGCTCTGACAAAGTTATTTGACTACTCTTGACCTCAAAACAACACTTTAAAAGTAAAGAGCTCTTTGTCGAAACTTTGTTAAAACAATACTTTTATTTCAAGCATAATTTAGCTTAGTAAAGCTATTCTACCTGTTAGCAATTTTCCAAAAGTACGTAAATACAAAAAAAAAAAAAAAAGAAAAAGAAAAAAACTAACAGGACTTTGCATGATTTTGTTTGAGGAAGAAAAGTTCATTATATGAGATGGTCTTGTATTTTATGACCTTAAGAACAGCCTCATGGCCTTGTACTTTCATATGTCTAAATATATGTGATTAGACAGGACAAAACTTTGGAGTCTCATTCTCTTGAGAATGGAACATACAATTAAATGTTTGAAATGTCTCAAACAAGGTACTCAACCTAGGAAGCATTGACATTTAGGGTCAGATAATTATGTGTTGTGGGAGTTTTCCCATGTTTAGGAGCATTTTTGGTCTCTACTTATTAGATGGCCAATAACACTTCCCCAACCAGTTGTAACAACAAAAATATCTCCAGACGTTGCCAAGTGTCCCGTGGAGGGAAAAATTGTCCCCACTTGTAAAACATTGGTCTAATATGTTATCCTCCTTGGACATGAATTTATAGACAATTTATTTATGGAGCTCTGGAAATAATTCCCATATGCTTTCTGTTTTCTTGGAATTTACAGAAAAGACCCCTCGAACACTTCTGTAAGGATACTGACTTCTGCTCACACTGAACTTCTCTATTGTCCTCTGTTCAAGGCTTGGTTGTACCTGTTTTGTAAGTCTATCCTTGCATGATAAAGATTTTCCATAACAACATTTCTGTGCACTTTAGAAACCCCTAAGAAAATAGAAATTATTTATTTCTGAATAACAGTGCCTCTCTAATGGGCAACTTCTGTGCCTTCTTGGTCTTTGAACAAATTATACATTTTTAATATATTATTTGTACAGATTTTAATGTTATAAATAGATTGAAGTTAACATTCAGTAGTCAACTTTGATCACATTCAGGTCAAAGCCCATGTTTTTCCACGAGACCTTTAAGATCTTCTGTGTCAAGACCTTGCTAATCTATAGCTTCATCTCTTTCGACACCTCGTCTAACAAATCACACTCTAAAAACATTGGCACACACTTCACATCATGCCCTGCTCTTATACTTGGTAACTTTGTGCCTGCCATCCCCTCTTTTGGAAATAAATTCTTTATCCTCTTTCCACCAATCAATTTTGGGGGGTTTATTGGTGTTTTTTTATATTAATAGGTAACTACACAGGTCAATTCTCTGAAAATGAGAGTTTTCGAAAAAAAAATATAAACAAGAAATTTCATAGCTGTATTTAGAAAATGACAGACAAACAGACTTACTAAACCACTGGCATCATTATCGAGTTCTACAAGATATTTAGAACTGGTAGATGAGAGATAATTTCTAATTTTTCTGTGCTAACTTAAATCTGGAATATAATGCTACAATTCACATATATAACAGCTGTGATCATTTAAGCCATTTGCCGGTTTTGTTTTCTTTGTCTAATTCATACATTTAGATGTTTTGTAAACAAAATGATTATCCCGTAGCAGTTGGGTGACCAATCCACTAAAGATTGTTCTGTGAAACAAGGGGGGGTGCTTTATAGAGGTTTATGGGCTGCTTCTAAGAGGTGAGCCGGGGTATGTGACTATTTTTCCATCTGTTCTTTTGTGATTTACACAGATTCCATGCAGATGAAGAGGAGCTGCTACATATAAACAGCAGGGAAGGCCACCTGCTACTCCGCAACTTATGTTACATCAAAGCAGCCTGGATTGCTCACCCTGATTGGCTGACAGTAGGTCTCCAATGAAAAACGCTCTCTTCATTGTAGGACAAAAAAAAAATTAGCAGGCCCCAAATCATTTAAGTATCACCCAACAGGTTGTAAATTTTGAGTATGAGGACAAGACAATTACCTACTTTTTGTTCACTTACGTTTTGGAGTTCCATGTCCTTTCTCAACTACTTTTGGTAATTTATTTTATTTTATTTTTATAAGCAGCATCCACTTTCCCTTTCACATCTAGGATATCATGGAGTGCCAAAGGACACTATTGAAGATGAGGAGAAAAAAGGGATGAAAAAAGTGTTTCAAGACAATGGCTGCTACAATGATATATTTCTCTCTCTCTTTTTTTTTCATTCTTTTTCGCTTGAGGACACAGACAAGAGAGTTGGGTTTTGCTTCTTTGCTTTCTTTCATTTTGTTTTCCCATTCTTTTATTTTATTTAGAAAGAGTGATCTTATTTGTGAAAAGCTATAATAATAAAAAAAAAAAACTTGGAAGCTAATGTTACATGTCACTTTTGAACGTGGTAGCCCTCAAAGAAGGAAGCCCATTGTCCCAAAGCTGCTGTCTGCACAATTGCACCAGCCAGGTGCCCCTGCACTCAGTGGACAGCCTGGTCACCAGAGTAGAAGTAGCTTAAAAGCACCATCTTCTCAACCAGCCTGCGTTATTTCATTTTCTGCCTTGCCAAGTTGATCAATTACAGCAACAACTACAGAGATTTGGGGTGACTTGTTTACTGCCATGATGTGAAACTAATCTGGAATAATTTTAAGACCTCCAAGCTATGTTAATGCATGCATGACTCATGTCTTCCCAATTACAAGTTTGCAAAACCCCTTTAAGACTAAGATGGCATACGCCAAATATAATTTCATATTTACAATCACGCTTATCGTGGTTGTTCTGTGTTCAAAGTTTATAAACAAATTTCCTGCCAATGAATTTAAGAAGCAGATGTAGGTTTCAGTTCTAGGTTAGGTTCACTAAGTGGTGAAGAGCAGAAGGCCCTCTGTATCTTGAGTGTCTGACTCACAGCTTGGAGAATACAGGAAATATTTACTAAATTAGTGGATAAACGACCATATGTAAATGGTAAGCCTCTGTAAAGGCATGCATTGGTGTGCCCCTCTCTAGTATTCCTTTTAAATCCAACATTTATAACCGTCTGTCTACCGAGGGTTGAAATTCTAACAGAGACATGTCAGCATGCAGATGTTTCTGCCAAGTTCAAATCGTCCAGATCCCTAGAAGGAAATACAACTTTGTCTATGTCACAGACATTCCTCTGAATTCCTAAGCTGCCTCAGAGCCGGCAGTGCCTGCCTGGGGCCATATATCAACCTGCAGACACTTTGGCAGAATCGCGGAGGCAGCCGATGAGGCAGGAGTGTTAGAGGTGCACTGGCATCTCTGTGTGGGAGAAACTCAAGTAGCCCCTGCCCTGCTGCCCAGCAAACAAGTGATCGTTGCAGAGATGTATTCATGAGTAGCTGGGAAGTCAAATGAATCTGCATTTAAAGGAGAGGCAGCAGCAGCAACAGCAGCAAAAGAGACTAAAACCCAATAAAGGAAATTTAGAAAACTTCATTTTAAGAGAACAATTAAACGCATTAAACAGACAGCTCATTATTAGACTTGGAAGTGGATGGTCTGGCTGCCTCTGGGATGGTTGTGCAATAGCCCAAGATATACATAGCTAGTAATTGAAAAAAAGAAGGTCGCAGGAGGGTTTTACAATTCTTGAAAGAAGTCTTCACTTTGCATTTTTGGAGAGTTGTCAAAGGTGTCCCCAGGGAGGAAAGAAGGAGTGGCACATTCCTGGAAATGGTTTCACCTGCAGCCAGAGGCAGAGTCAGAACTGAAAGAGATGGGCTGGGAAAGGTCTAGGGATTTGACACACATTAGGGCACTGAATTTCAGACAGAGAGAAAGAAAGAGAGAGAAAATTAAGGGTGCCTAGTGCACTGATTCTTGCCCTGTTTATAAAGCTAAAATCATACAACTGTACCAAATATAAAAACTCTTTGAATATATTTATTTAGTTTTTTGCAATCAGTTTGAAACATTCTAAGAAATCAATTGAAAATTGACAAAATGTTTTTTTTTTTTGTCTTTTGGTTATTATTTTTTTTTAATCAAAGGATGTATAGGGAAAACAAATTCTCCCAGCCTGCTTACAGATCCCTTCTTTCAATACAAATCAAGTATTTGAATTTTTAACCTCATATTAAGCTGTGGATTTAAGGTCATGTGTTTCTCCAGCAAGAATGTGTCCAGTTCCTGGACTAATCTCCTCCTTGGCAGTGGTCCCCTACACCCCATGGAGACGCTCTGGTATTTGGAATGTCTGTTTACACATGGCCTCCTGCACCTGGGACAGCACAGGGGAAGCTTGCAAAGGAACAATGAGCAGAGGACGGACAGGAACCGAACCAGGCTGGGAGTAATCATCTCCAGCACTGCTCCAGCAGCAGCAGGGCTTATCTGCAAACTCTCCCAAGACGGTTGTCACCTGAAAATGCCCTCTGTCTTCTTTGAAAAAGGAAATGCTGTCACAACCTATTAGTCACAGAAATGTTCCCTGGGAATTAGTATGTTTAATACATCAACTGGTAATTAATTTTTTAAAAACCGAAATACCCTTTGATCCTCTGATATTACTTCCCGGGAAATTATCCTACTGATATGCTCATATACATGCTCAAAAGTATATGTCAGGATGTTTACTGCAGCATTGTTTGTAATAGCAAAAGGCTAGAAAGCAAAAAAATGACCATCGGTAGGAGGCTGGTTAATTAAATTCTAGCACCTCCATGGAGTGAAGCATGATGAAGTCATTAAACAGGCAGACGGGAGCTCCACGGCTGCTGATAACAGAATAATCTCTAAGATTGTTAGGTGGAAAAAACAAAGATGTGCAAAATAATGTGTAAGGCTATGCATATATCTGCAAATGGAAATTTTCTGGAAGGATCCAACATAGGTTATCTCTTTTGGCCTCTGAAAAGAAGAGGAAATGGAGTGAAAATTTACATTTTAGACCCTTTAGTAGTTTGAACTTTTTTGTCATGTGCACATATTGAAGAAAACAGTAAAAAAAAAAAAAAGTGAATAGTCAGGCTGGCGTTGTGATCAGGTGGAATAGCACGGACTGCTTTTGTGGGACAGCAGTGTGGAGCAGCGGGAAGATCATGGCCTCGAACTCCACCGTCCTGATCCTTTCAATGCACTCCCTGGTGCAGGAATCCTACTAATTTACTAAGACTCTCTGAGCTTATGTTTCCTCACCTTCAATGTGCATATGATTAAAAATCCCCATTTCCTTTAAGCCCTGAAAATAAGTTAAACTGCTAATTATTGAAAGTGAATCCTCTCCCACTATTTTATTTTCGCTGATTCTTTTTCCGGGTTATAAAGACCTAATTAAATTCTCTAAGCTTTAGCTTCCTCATTTCTAAAACCAAGATTTTAATAGAATCTAGCTCAGAGGATAGTTGTGAGGACTATATGGAATAATACATAGAGAAATTTCACGGTTTCTGGTACAAATCAAATTGCTAAATAAATATTAATGATCATTATCCTTGTCAGAGATAGAGGACCCCTATTATGGATCAGAGTTTGGGCAAACCACGTATCTGTAGTGAGTGCTGCGGAAGGTTTATCTCAGCTAATCAGACTTGATAGCTACAGGGCTACTTACAGTGCAGAGTCTCTGTCTTCTACTTTGCCTCATCAAGAAACGTTTTCTGAAAACAAAGTGTTTTATGATTCTTTGGCCAATTCCTGTCTCTCCTTTTCTTCGGTGCCAAATCAGGTCAAGGAAATCTCCTGCTAACTCCACACATAATTCATTTGCATTGTCCCAAAGAAGGGATTATAGATTTTCTGCCTCGGTGTGTGTCTTAGATTGGTTTGCTCCAATAGCAAACACTAACTACCGGAATGGTGTGAGTCAGAGAAGGGAGAAATGCCAATAAGTTGTGCCTTCATGAGTGAATTATCACTACGGGAAGCTGGGCCCCAATCCCATTGGACATGTTCTGAGAAATAATATAGAACATGTCTCAAAATCATCAGAATCACTTCTTTAGAGGTTGTGGAGGGTAGGTAATGTAGCTACCAAATTCTATTTCCCATTAGTGGAGTAGTCTTCTTGGGGTGCAAATTACCATGCCCTTCTGGGTTGCATCTGTGTACAGCTCTCTTGATGTTGGAGCAAATCCCTTGACAAAGAGGAAGAGAGCAGCCAGCCTGGAGTGGCCAACACACTGGAACTACCCACGGTAGCGGGTGAACTCACGTGGGCTCAGAGGAAGTGGACATAGGACATCAACAGCATCTACCACATGGTATGCTCTCTACCCCAGAGACCTGTGCTGTGCTGGCTTGGTGAGAATTCTAGAACCCCAGCTTTCTCTTTCAAGGTCTTCTTTGTGCATATCTCTATCATTGCTCCTTCTGCATATTCAAAAAGATAATAATCATCTTCTGTGTCTCTTTCCGCCAGTAAAGTTGGAGTTCACCGACAACAGAAGCCTGCGACATTTGCCTCTGTAGCTTCTAAAGAGCTAGCCTAGCCCAATGCCTGGCCTCAGATTAGAAGGACAAAAAATGATAATGGTATGTTAGAATGAATGAATGAACAAATAATTTTTGCCTATGATTGTTTATTAGGTAAGTCTTGAAAATAAAATTTAAATCTGAATCTTTGAAGCCATGTTCTTTTTACTATAGCCTACTAAGTAGCACAGAAATTATCTAAGTTGAGACATCTCTATTCTTTGAATTTGCCCAGCATCTCCCCTTTTTTGTTTTAGTTTTCTCTTTTTCTCTTTCCATTTTACCCCCGTCACCCCCACAAAGAGAATATAAAGTATACAAATAATTTATACACTCATTAAAACTTTGCCCCTGTCTGTATTGTAAAAATATTATATTATCTTGGACTGAGTTTCCCAGAAAGTAGAAATAAAGGCAAGGGGGTTATGTGAATCTCAGTTAGCAGGAGTCAGGGACAGTTATCAAGTTGAACACCATGGAGTGTGTCTGATTTTCTACCCCATGAGACCTTCCCTGAGAAGCTGTACTAACTGTATCTCAGAACCATCTAACCAGGGAGAAAGGAGGTAAAAATTTAGGACTTTCTTATCCCACTGATCAAAGGTTCTGACACAGTGATACTGTGCCCTTCCCATTCCCTTCCGGACTGTACATGTGGGATGCAGAGTGGAGTCTCACAGTGGTCACATCCCAACATCAATGGGAGACTCAGGGAAGGGAGGTGAGAAGTGCCGGGCTAGGCATGAAGCAAGGTGCCATCGGGTTGCACCTGTGTGGAGGAAGGCCATCAACTGTGCAGGCCTGGTTGCCTCGGTGACAGCTAGAACAAGACATAGGTAAGGCTACGAGGATCTGAACCAGTATTTAAGAGGTTTCTGAAAGAATCTACCCCACATTCCACTATAGCCACCTGTGCCTTTTGTGGTACATCCTCCCTACCATAAAGCGTGGCTTCCTTTTTAGTGAGAACAAGATAAATGTCCTCACTTCTCTAAGAGGAGGCCTACCAGTCCCATTGATCACTGAGTCTTGTTCAAGGCTGTGCAAGGATCAGTCTCTGAAAAGACTTCAGCAAAAGGATTAAGGCACAACCCTGAATCTCTACTTAAAGCTGGTTCTTAAGCTTTAATTAATAGTTTTCATTTCTTTCTCTGCCACCCACTCTAGATTTGTCTCACTCACAGCCAGCGCTTTGTCTTGTCTGCATTGCTCTGAGAGTGTGACTCAGTCTTTCATCCCCGAGGGATATGGTTCCTTAGATGTCTTGCCTTTGCTGTGTGATAGTTGCTAAAATTGCCCATTTATCTCCATCCCTGAAATGCAGAGATACCCTGGGGATTCCTGTGTGTTGAGGACACGCTCTTCTCCGCCCCATTGTGTGACAGCAACCGTAGCCTCTCACGGTGATCAGAACTGGCTTCCACTGACAATACAATTACAGTGTCCTTGGCCTGGTGTGAGTATAACAACATGAGGATCCCCAAGTAGCCATGAGGAAGTCCCAGCTTTCAGCTCAGTAGAAGACTTACAGTATCCCCTAGTGGATGCATGAGCCCACTGAGAACCAGAACTCTATCCTGGCAGCACTTGAGGGAAAGCACAAATTCCATAAGTAAGCCATGGAGAGGATGGTAAGAATGACCAACCCATCTTTCTCTCAGTTCCTATTCTAGTTGCTGGGGCACAGCATCAAATGTTAGTTCTCGATTCAGCAGGAATAGACACAGCCCCACAGCCATATGGGGAGTTCTTCCTGAGCCGGCACTTTACCGGAGTTTTAAAAGACCATTCCTCCACCCTGTTAGGCTGGGCTACCCTGGCTGGAGCAGTACATAAGCCCCGTGAATCTTGTCACACCTCCCGTGCCAAAACTTGGGTCTTTGGATAAGACGATTATGTGTAGGATACCATATCTATTATCGAGCATTCTGTGAAGTGCTCATTTGGTGTAGGCAGAGGAACAGAGCAGAGGGATGGCAAACTCATAGCCACAGTAGATATTGATTTTGGCGCTAAAGAATCCCTGCCCTTTCTAGAGTGGAAGAGATCTGATATAATTAACCTGCTGTCTAACCAGCTAGCTGGCTGGTCTCCTTGAGGAATGGTGCCATAGCAAGGCCTCAGTGTCAGTCATTGCTACTGACAGGTTGGGGATTCAGCAGTGGCAGCTAGATAAGGCTTGGTGGAAAGAAGCTTTCTCTATGGGGTCCATGATGTACCCCATAGTCATTCTGTTTCATTGGCCCTCTGCACTAACACTGGAGTGGTCCAGAAGAAAGACTGGTCATAATGCACAGGACAAGTCAATCTGTCCACTTGGTTGTTGAGAGCACCTGTCATGGTGGACACTGTTCATGTGTTTGGATACATGACACACCTTCATGTATTTGTCTCCAGTCCCTATGGGGAAAGATTCAGGGGATAGCCACTATGTATACTTACTTGCAGATGCATTCCAGGATCCTTCTTCAAAAAGAGTCAGACTCCCCTTCTATCTATGGGCTCTGAGGCTGTGAACAGACTTAGATCTGGAAACTGGGTAAGAGATGGAAACTTTTTACCCTGACAACTGATATGGAACTTCTATTTGGCCACACTTGATTTCTTGTGATTATACAAGAGAAGCAACAATTTTATAGGCTGCCATCTTTCATACGTTAGGAAAACCGTGATCTATTAAACATCAGCACAGTTCCATGGCTGAATCTCCTATTTTCACTTCAGCCTAAAGAAGAAAGCCACCGCTAAGCTTCTCAAAGATGCACCACAACAGTGCATTACTTACCGACTAAGAAAAAGGAAAAAAAAAAAATTTAAAAGTCTTGGCAAATGCAACCCCCCACCCCACCCCCCCAAAAAAACCCAAAAAACTTAAGAAGGCTGTGCCAGAGAACATTGCACAGCAGAGTGAATAGTGTACTGCTCCCTCCCTGCAGGACTATGGGTCAAATTACAGTATGTTTTATGTGCTTGTAAATGAAATCGTTTGAGGGTCTCATGACACTGATCATATATGATTTGCAACACTTGGCACAACTTTTACTCTGTTCTGGAAATACATTACAAATGAGCTAGGATCTTGAGAGTGAGTTCTGTCTTCCCAGGACAGGAAGTAAGCCTACCTAGAATTTATAGAGATGAGAAGCACCAGGAAAATGGCAACCAAGACTAGTTTCCCTTGGGGAAGTGAACACCACTCATCCTAATTAGCATGATGGACATTTTTTTCTTTTTTACTTTGCAGATTTTATTTGTCTAAGAAAATAGGTAGAATTGGAACTAGTTATGTAATTAAGGAAAATGTAGTATGGTAGAAATATGCTGTTATTTTACTTGTCTACTTTCCTAACATTGTTCCTAAACTGCTCAGAATTAAAATTAGCTTTATATGTAGTTTTTAAAAAGTGAGATAGTAAGTGATTTTTGAAATCCATATTGTTTTCTTTAACTCCAAAGTTTCTTTCTAATATTAACAACAAAAACATCACAATGATATCAGCAGATACTTCTTCAAGGCTAGAAGCAGCCTGGTGTTACATAAAAAAATGCAACACTAGATACATGTTATGGGTTGAAGTATGTCCCCCAAGAAGATATGCGGAAGTTCTAACCCGCAGTACCTGTGAATGTAACCTTACTGGAAATAGGGTCTTAGCAGATGTAATCAAGCTAAAGTGAGGTCGTAAAGTGGGGCCTAAATCCAATGCCTATTGTTCTTATGGGAAGGCCATGTGGAGACACAGGGACGTGGAGACACACAGGGAGAATACCATGTAACAACAGAGGTAGAGATTGGAGTGAGGCAGCTGCAAGCCAAGGAAAACCCAGGACAGCCACAGTCACCAGAAACTAGGAGAGAGGCATGGGTGAGATTCTCCCTGAGAGCCCACAGGAGGAACCAACCCTGCTGACTCCTTGATTTTGGACTGTGAATACAGATGTGAACAGTATTCACAGTGAGTGAATACATTTCTGATGTTTTAAACCACTTATTTGTTTATATTGCTATGGCGGCCCTAGAAACTTAAACCAAACCCTAGAACCCCATGCTGCTAAAACACATGCTACTAAACAGCAGTGAACCTTTGGGCAAATTCCTTCACTCTCTGGAGCCTCCCTGTACTCACCTGTACAATGACTGAAGTGCTTTGGACGCATTATCTATAATGCCCTTTTTAGTTAGAAGGTTCTTGGAGTCTGTAATTTGAACACAAAGAAAATAAGATCTGTCTCTAGCTTAACTTTTCTGTTGGAAAAACTGAAACATTAGCACGCTAACAGACACGTGTGCAGACAGACCTTGAACATACCTGTTAGGACATAAATTCTACTGGGTAGGAAACTGGACTACTTTATTCATTGTTTCCTAGTGCCTAGAGCATTTCCTTATTTTTGAATGAATAAATGTACCAATGAATGAATAAATATGTGTTCAAATAGTTCACTTTGTTGTGACTATTGACTCAGTGATTTTTTTCCCCACATTTTACTGTCACAGTAGTTGATAAAGTTCTTACACATCAAATTAAAGAGAAGTATTACTGGAGACAAAAACAGAGAGTAACTCCTAGGAATTTATTCCCTTATCTCAAATAATCCTGTCTTAGTAATAACCTTTTTGGCAAGTTTTAGAAGAAAACATATTCTTAATTTATTCTGAACTAGCAGCCAAGTGCTCAAGAAGCATTTTCACTAAACACTGATAATGAAGGAGTGAAATTAGTTTGAAAACATTCCCCCCTTCCTTATGAGAAAACCATTGATTTCTAAGCAGATAACTTCAATTCCATAATAATTGTTCATTCAGTGATTAAAACATACCTACTCAAAGTGCATGGGAGAGCACCATGCATCAAAGCACAGATTCAGTTGGAAACAGTATGTTCTTGTTTCAAAACGAAAGCTCACCAAGTAAGGCCACTAGTCTGAAGCTTAACAACTTCGGGAGAGAAGTCTTTTGGTTGATGTGTTTCTTTTGTGCATAGAGACAGATAGGAGACATTGGTAGTGGGTGCTCATTGTTAAATGCTGGGAAAGCCACTATCAGTTGTTTTGTCATACACAAAATGAAGGCATGTATTCTAGGCTATCTCTAAAGTCCATTAGCAAAGTTTTAGTGCCAAACTCCAACCCAAAGCCCTCATTCCAGAAACTGAATTGGACTCCAGCACAGTTTCTACAGAAACAGCACTCTCCCCATGCTTTTATGGTGTTGTAGAAATGGCTTTCTCCCAAATCCATGCTTTGGGTCCATGGGCTGTGGCCCCCCACCAGTGGAACTTCCTATGCTCTTTTCCTGGAGGCACGTTCCAGATGGAGCAGACCCTCCCCTGTCATCCTTGCCCATATTCCAGACCATTCTCTTTTCTGTGAGTAATAGCACTATCATGACTTCTGCATATTTCTCCCAATGCAGACTAACAAGCTGGCACAAAGTTTTCAGGGCAAAAAATGCTGATGTACTGCCTTGATTTCCCAAGTCTAACATTATGAGAAAGTCATTTCTGCTCTTGAGCATTCAAAGAATTGAGTGATTTCTATACTGAAGAGGCACATCTGCTTAGCTAAAATATTCCATAATTGTCCATGGTCTCACCGCTGTAACTGAGGTATGAAACTATTATAATAGGACTCCTGTTAACGACAAAATTGGCTCCCTTTCTTCACTCTGAAGGTGACATCTGTGACTCTCTATCCCTCACTCAGAGTCCTGAGGGGAACACCCGGCACCAGCGACCTGTGAAAAGTAGCGCGATGCCAGATCTCAATCTGCATTCCAACTGCCCATCCGAGGTTTCACTTTATAAAATGATACCAGACAAATCTGAGGAAAAAGCCAATAACATCTCCCAAAGAAACATAGTATTATAGACTTGCCTTGCCAAGAAATCTATAATATGCCTCTCCAAGTTAACTTTCATATTTAAATATTTCCTCTTCTGAAAAATAACCAGGGGTCTACTAACCGAGGGCTCTGGAAAGCCCTGGGAAACCAGAGACCTGAGCAGAAATGAGAATGTGAAAGTGGGAAGAAGGGGAGGAGGGACAAAGGTGTTCCTTTTGCACTTATTATTCCCTTGATCAGTATTGAATTCTTTTTGAAATAGTGTTTTTAGGAGAGAAATAAGGGAAAATGTTAGAGGAATCTGGCATGTAGCATTCCTTGCTAGTGTCAGCTGCAATTGTGTGTGTATCCGTGTGTTTGTGTGTATAAGTTGGTTTAGGATGGGGCCCAGGGAGACTTCATGTGGATTAAATAAATATACATTTACATGTATTTTTAAATCATCAAAATAACTCCGAGAGCTCAGTTAAATAAGTCTCACTTTATGGATGAATAAATTGAGAATCAGAGAAACAAGACAACATGACAGAGATCAGAGGAAGGAACCAGGACTCATGCCCATAGTGGTCTACGCCCACTTTATCTCACCGCCCCTGTATCTCCAAAGCAATCAAATGAGTTATATTGTCCATTATTTGAAAAGAAAAATGTTTGCCCAACTTCGACTCAATTTGTGCCTGTATTTCTCTTTCCCTACAATTAACATTCCAATAAAATAGAAAATAAAATTGTTATATTATACTTTTGATGAATTGATACTTTTGGGTCATAATCAATGAAGCAAAAACTAACATCCTCTTCCTAGATAATCTCGAGAAATGATTATACTAAATACTTCATACAAAATACTAGCCTAAGCTTTCCAGGTCACTCTTGAAGATGAAAAATAATTATGTCATGATGTATAGATCAGTGCTTCAGCAATCTGATTGAAAGCAGAATCACTTGAGGGTTTTTTAATAAAATAAAAGTAATTATTGTGCTCCTACTATGGGTGAAACACTATTCCAGGTTCTGTGGATACAAAGGTGAACAAGACAAAGTCCCAGGCCTCATGATGCTTAAATTGTAAAGAGGGAGAGAGACAAAAAAAAGAAAGAAAGAAATATAAAATAGTGATAATTGGTATTGGAGTGAGGCAAATAAATTAGGACAAGAAGATAGAGTGTAGTAAATGTTACTTCTTTAGACATGATAGAGGAAGGTATCTTTCCTGAACGATGTTTGAGCAGAGTGCTGAATGAAGTAAAGTGGAGAGCCACGTGGACTTTCCGGGAAAGACATTCCAGGAAGAGAAGGCAGCCACAGCAGTGCTCTTGGCCTGGCATTGTCGAGGATGCGTAAGGCGGCTCTTGGTCCTGGAGTCCTGAGAGTAAAGAGAAGGTTTGTAGGAAATGAGATTGGAGAGATAAGCAGAACATTTCAAGCCTCCTGTGCCACATTGTGGGGGGAGACCAGTAAGGGGTTTGGCATTCCAGCAAAGAGAGAGTGGTGGCTTTGACGAGGGTGGTGGCAATGGAGATGGTGAGAAGTGGTCATGTTCAGATATGCTTTGAAGGTAGAGGTAACAAATCTAGATGATGCATTGGATGGGAGGTTAGATAAAACAGAGGAGACTACACACAGCCAATAACAGTCATTAGAATGCACAACTGGGTGAATGCTTGTGGGTTTGTTTTTGTTTTTTGAGACACTCTCTGTCACCCCAGCTAGAGCACAGTGGTGTCATCTTAGCTCACTGCAATCCCAGACTCCTGGGCTTAAAGGGATCCTCCTGCTTCAGTGTTCCTGGTAGCTGGGACTACAGGAATGCACCACCACGCCCGCCCAGATTTTTTGTAGAGGCGGATCTCGCTCTTGCTCAGGCTGGTCTGCAACTCCTGACCTCTGCATCCTCCTGCCTCTGCTAGCATTACAGGTGTCATCCACTACGCCCGGACGTGAATGCTTCTGATTTTTAACCCATATGGGCATCCAGAGTAGGAAACAGGTTTGGGTGGTATATTTGGTGGGAGGGTTTGGAGAGAGGTTGCAAAATTTCTCTGCTGAGATTGAATCGCATATTAGATTTGGAAATGAAGCTGTCAAATGGGCTATTTATAGAGGAAACTGGAGTTCAGAATTGAGTACTAGTGAGTCTTGGATGTGGCCTAAGAAACTGGATTTTTTTTTTTTAAAGTTTCCCTGGTTTAAAAACCACGGCTAAAGCAAATTCCTAAATGTGGCGACTCCCACCAGGCAGCCTTAAAAGATTCTTTTTTTTTCCCCTTATAAATTTGCCTGAAGGAAATCAACTTTTTTTTTTTGTAAATTTGCATGAGGGCAATGTAATTTTTTAAACTTAATCCCAAAATTTGCTTATATCTCACTGAACATTAGTTTGCTATTTTGTTTGCTTTTGTTTATTTATATACTGGCTTTGGCAACACTCGTGATTAGTTTAGGCTGTTTGGAAACAGGGTGCTTTGGTTTATTTATGCAATACCATTCTTCTGTCAGTATTAACAGGAGAAAATCCAAGACCTATTTGTTGAGCATGTGGGTGTGTGTTTCAGAGAAGCACAGATACAGTGGTCTTTTTGTAAGAAAGAATTAAAAAAGCATATGCTGTCAGTTTCACAGAGTCTTCTGAAATGATCTCCCAGCTCAGAGATCCAATAATTTGAAACCTTATGGATCCGGCCTTGCACATAGTTTTTCAAACTCATCTGCCAATAAATATTTCATCTGGCCTGAGAAAGCTGCATTGGCTCTGTACATATTTCCCAATGTCACTCTACCTCTTAATATTGCCACAAAGCACATGCAAATCTGTGACTGGAATTATACACCAAATAATTTCCCAGGGAAAATGAAAATAAATATGGTCATGGTATGACATATACATCTTTTGGATGGAATTTACAAAATTAAATATATGCTTGAGTGAAATGTACATGAATTTTCTTGGATCTCATCTCTGTCATTCATACCTGTTAATTTTTTATTTTTGGTTCAACTGATTGACTTGTTGTTCTTAAGTGGGCCCAAATAACTCATTGCTTCTGCTTTTCTGTTTGACTCTCCTTAGGACCTTTGTGATTTATTTAATTTTATTTGGTTATTTATTTTTGCCACCAATTACAAGGATCCTTTTTTTATATATATATCATAGTTAGACTTTAGTGTCATAGCTAAGGCTGATAATCACAAAATTGTCTATTCAACAAAAAGAACCAATAAACATAATTATCTCCATTAAGCATAGTTAAAGATAAGAAAGGAAAATGAGATTCTATTCATTCCAATGTTAGACAAAAATATAGGTAATTTATTTTAATTTATGCTAACCCAGGGAAAAGGAAACTGGGGTGGAATGACCATGGGGTAAACAGAGGTAGAACATTGATGTCCTTAATATTCTCCCTACTCTGAATCTGCTTTGTAGAATATCCTTTCCTTCTTCTCGCCAAGTACCCAAGCTCTGCCCCCCAAGAACAGAGGAAATTCCAGCTCTGACCTGTATCAATTAGAGACTGCTATGCCATAGCAATGATATCTGAAGAATAAATCAGTGTTCAATCATAATCTAAGGAGCAAGTCATGACTTTGTCACAACAAAATGATTTCAACCTTCTGATTTCTTACACAACTGCATGGCTAAGATTCATGGATTCATAACCAAAAAGAGACCTATAAAATACCATCAACACAGAAATTCTCACGTATAATAATGTTTTAGTCATAATAAAGTAATGATATTGCAAGTAGAGATTCATGGACAAATTGGGGATTATGGAAAAGAAAGAGGAAAGTAAGAAATATTTTAAAGACCTATTTTAAATAAAGTTAGTGGAACTCTAAAAGAAAAAAAATATTCTGGGAACCCAATAGTAAAAAGGTATTAACAGACATGGAAGATGCAAGTCATCTTCCTTTAAAGTAGATCAATCAAGGGCGAAGTTCAACATTACGGTCCATCTGTTTGTTTATATTTAATTAGATTGTAAGTTTTTATTCAACCACTAACTTATTAGTTTTGATTTCATCTTTTCTGAACTGTGCCTGCATTCTGGGAGCAGTGAGATATTTATATATCCTGTTTCCTCTTATTTTGATATATGTCCTTAAAATATTTAAATGAAATGCAATGAAGGATAATGAAGTGAATGTTTCTTTCAGACTTTTGCTTTGCCCAAAACTCCCACTGTGAAAATTCATAAGAAAAAAGGTCAGCTGAGGAACCAAAAAGATCTCACATTCAGTGATTTTTCCTTATCAAATTGAGCTGATTTTAATGCTGAGAAAAGGAAAGTGTTGCAGTGATTTGAAAGTATAGTGGCAGGGACTTTGCTTATCACGCTATTGATCAGTTTCAATTTTGACCTGTAAATCTCTTTACAGCTGGGTTACTAAGCAACTGTACTCACGGACCCCCAAGTGGCACAATTTCTTTTACCTCCCCACTGAGTTGACAATGACTTTCACCCACATGTTCACACTTGGGTGATGATAGAAAGAATGGTTAAAGAGGAATACCTATGTGAACTTTCTCCATTACATAAAGCAAACTCATTTTTATTTTCTTTTTTTTATGACTGTCTTTCTCCACAGTCTTCTAAAGAGTTTATTCTAACTTTAACGTACATTTAAAATTGCAAATTTATACTTAACTGAACACAATACCTGTGCTTCTTCAATTCCTCACTATACCTAAGGGTGTGTTAGCTGCCCAAAAGGCCAAGCTCAGAAATGGAATGAGTTAGAATGAAAAAGATTGGAAGAAGACATCAACATCAGATCTTCAGTTCCTGATGTGTTACTAAATCATTGAATATATTTGGGCAAGTCATTTCCCTCTTTTATCAAAAGGAGGTGCTACTTGTATATTTTCTTTCTTGCATGATGGAATGAGGATAAAATATGAAATATTTCTTTCTTGCTATTCCTTTAGCAAACATTTCTTTTGAGCCTATGAAGTTTACTGTATTATGGTAAGTGTGGAGAACACAAGACAGATGGTGCATAGACATGGTCCCCTCTGAGTTTAAAGACTATTAGAAAAATATGAGGAACATGCATATATGACAATGATAAAGCAGGGTAGAGAGTGGGGATTGTTCTGTGGCAGAAACCAAGTATGTACTACAATGAAGTACAATGAAAGTTCCATAAAAGGAGAGGCCATTTAGATTTGGTGGCCCTAGGAGATTCTTTGGAGGAGGTGTCATTTGAGCTAGATTTGATCGATAGATGTTACTATGTTTTGTATAAATAGAGAAGGAGCAACAGGAAGAAATTCAGAGGTTGGAAGATAAAAAGGATAATTGAGTAACAACAAATAATAATCACAGTAACATTTATTAAATCTTGAATATGTACCAGGAACTAATGTAAGCTCTTTGTGAATATTAACTATTTGATCTTTATAATGACACTATGAGTAGATGTCATCATTATTATCCCTATTTTAGGGATTAAGAAAATGATACACCTGGAATTTAAGTAGCTGTTAAGGTCACTCAGCTAGTAAGTTGGAAAAGAAGGGTTTCAGTTTAGGCAATGCAATTTCAGGACTCACATTCTACATCTCTACAGGGTAATATTAGACTCACAGATGGTAACAATTAAAGTAAACGTGTGAAGGCAAGTGAAGGGAATAAGGTCACAATAGAGCTTTAAGGAAAAGGATTGAAGACCACAATATTTGGGCTAAGAATTTGAAATTTAAAAAAAATAGATTACAAAAAAAGTGATTTAACACCTGTGATGAAAACAGCACAATCATAACTATGGTTAAATTATTGAGTATAAACAAATGTTTAGTATTCCTTGGGTTACAAATAACAGAAACTGGTTCTAGCTACCTTCAGATGGAAAAGAAATGAAGAACTGAAAAGCTGAGCCTAGAAAAGGGCAAGAACTAGACAGGTTTGGTCAACTACACTGAAAACCTTCACTGGTGCAACTTCTCACCCAGAAAGCAGTCATTAAAAGGGACAGTTGCCAGTAGGTCACAACTGTGATGTCTTTGTCCAATTTTAAGTACCTGAAAGAGGTTATTTGTTGGCCTCAGTTTGGGTCAAGGGTCCACATTTAGACACTAACCATCTCTGGCTTAGAGTCCAAAGACGCACAGTATCAACAGGGCCGGTTCTCAAAGCACAGATGATGATAAAAGCTGGGATGATGTATTGACTCTAATCCTTAAAGATTCTCAGTATGGAGAATAAATAATAAATAATAAAAGGTAAATACTGGAAATAGAGAGACTAGCCACTTAGCAGTGGTGATGGTCTTAGAGTTAGGTAACAAGTGTCTTTATTAGCATAACGGATACTGCCATGGACAATAAAGAAGTGTGTGATTCTAAGATATGGGGGAGGGATTTAAAAATTGAGGAGTCAACAGTCATGCCGAAGTTTTGAGCTCAAGTGACCTGTACGATATTATTATACACTCATTTCTGGCTGTACAAACTCAGTTAGCACTCACAGACACCACACCGGGAAGGCAAACAGCACCCATGCTAGGGTTTATTGGCTGAGGACTGTCTTCCAGGTACTCTTTGGATGCATTGTTTAAAGCTGACATAAACTTGTTAAGGTATACATGCTACATTTTATGTACATTTCACCTATAACAGTTTTTTTTTTTTTAATTTTCTAACTATTTGTTCTGTTTGGGTCAGATGAGAGAATTTCTGTTCTATTAAAAATACCATCAATGGAGATATATATCTTTTTTAAGTTCCCACTCTAGATGGGACATTGTGAAAGACACTGGAAATCAAAATATATGGTACCATATTTATTCTCAAGTGATTTGTAGTCTGGGAAGGAATCAGGACATAGAAGAATAATTGTGAGCCACATGACTAGGATAGACGATATACCATGCAGGGATTGGGAGGGGGCTGCGATGCTCAGGAAACATTTTATAGGAAAGATGACAGGATTGGAATTGGTTCTCATGAAAGTGTTTTTGACAAGATTCAGATAATGTATGCAAAGTCACTAGATCACTGTTGATATATCGGGTGACATAAGGAAGTCCTGGAGAACAATGCTGGAGACAGGAACTGTTAATAACACGGGGCCCCTTCTGTGTGCCAGACACAGTGAGAAATACTTCAGTAAGTCATGTCATTTAATTCTCTCCCACATTTCCAACTGCCATAGTCCATTTGGGCTACTATAACAAAACATCATAGACTGGGTAGCTTATAACAATAGAAAATTATTTCTCATCGTTCTGAAGGCCAGGAAGTCCAAGATCAGGGTGCTAGTATGGTAGGGTTCCGGTGAAGGTCCTCTTCCAGGTTGCAGACTGCCAATTTCTTGCTGTGTTGTCACATGGTGGAAACAGCCAGGCAGCTTTCTGGGGCCTCTTTTAGAAGGGCACTAATTTCATTCATGAGGATTTCACCCTCATGACCTAATTGCCTTCCCAAAAGCCCTAGCTCCTAATATCATCACCTTGGGGGTTAGGATTTCAACATATGAATTTAAGAGGGACACAATCATTCAGACCAAGCTCCAACGAAGATGTAATTTATTATCTCCATTTTGTAGATGATGAAACTCAGTGAGAAATAAAGTATCTTGTTCGGGATCATAAAGATAGTGACAGGCAGAGCCCAAGTGGTAGAAAGCCATGTTCTTTGAGCTGTACAAACCAGCTTCCCATGTGACAGGCTAACGAAAATGAACTCTATTCTTTTTACTGTCCAGGTTTTCCCTTTAGCTTCTCTAACAACTTGTCAGATCCACTTCTTCCCCATCCTACCCCAACCCACAAAATTTTCAACTGCAAGGCTCAGTCTACCTTAGATATCTCATATTTAACTAAGGTTTCAACTTTCAAGTCAGGATCTCTAGCTGTCTGTGTGCCCCTAAGTTGATCTCCTCTATTATTCACTACCATAACATCCTGTTTTTTTCCTAGCACTTTGCACAATCAGAAATTATTTTATTTTATTTTTTCTTTTAAAAAATATTCCTGACTCCATCAGTTCTCATTATTGTAGATTTTTCTAGAACACTATTTGTCCCTTTAAAACCCTTACATAATTGTAATTATTCCCAAAATTTTATTCTAAAAAATTTTATAGGTATGAAAAAGTTGAAAGAATTGTACAGTGAATGCACATAGGCCTGAAACTAAGATTCTACAATTAACATTTTCCTATATTTTCTTTTTCGCATATCAATTCATCTATCTATCCCTCTATTTCTTCATCAATACATTTTTTTTAAAGTATCTTTATTTTATTTTATTTATTTTTATTTTTTGAGACAAAGTCTTGCTCTGTTGTCCTGGCTAGAGTGCCATGGCATCAACCTAGCTCACAGCAACCTCAAACTCCTGGGCTCAAGTGATCCTTCTGCCTCAGCCTCCCGAGTAGCTGGGACTACAGGCATGCACCACCATGCCTGGCTAATTTTTATGTATATACTTTTTAGTTGTCCAGATCATTTCTTTCTATTTTTTAGTAGAGACGGGGTCTCACTCTTGCTCAGGCTGGTCTCAAACTCCTGACCTTGAGCAATCCACCCGCCTTGGCCTCCCAGAGTGCTAGGATTACAGGCGTGAGCCACTGCGCCTGGCCATCAATCCATTTTTTACTAAATTCAAAATTTGTTGGCGACATCAGTACACTAAACCTTTCAGCATGTATGTCATTAACTAGAGTTCAATATTTGTGTGTCTGAGTGTGTGTATGACAAATATATATTTTTACATTTTCAGTATAGTATATACATGATGAAATGTACAAACCGTAGTTAAACTATTCAATGAGTCTTGAAAAATGCATACATTTATGCAACCCAAACTCCTATCAAGATTCAAGATGTAGAACATTACCATTACTCTAAAAAGTGCCCCTATCCTCCTTCCTAGGCAATCCTTTTCCCTGCTACTCCAGAGGCAATCGCCATTCTCATTTATATTCAGCATGGATTAATTTTTACTTGTTTTCTCATTTATTATTTGTCGCTCTGCTAAAACGTAACCTTTGTTAAAGCAGTAATCTCTTTTCCATTCTACTACCTGTGTCCTTCTCAATGTCTGGCACGGGAGATGCGCTCGATAAATACAGCCAAATGAATGGTCTTTCTAAACCTCTACTTTCCATCTCTCTCCACTATACTCCCGCCTCCACTCAGCTGTCAAAGGAATAATCCTTAAGGTATAGTCCTAATAAGCCATTTTTCTAGTCAAATTATCTAGTGTTTACCTATTACCTATTAAAAATTAGCTGTTAACTACTACTCATTCTAGCATCCAAGATCATAGGATCCTCTACAATAGGGACCCAAATTGCATTTCCATGCACATCTTCCCTTAATAGCTCTATACTGCTCACAACCATTGCTTGATTTTCTTAATCTATGCTGTCTACACGTTTCTACCATCTTCCAGACTGTTCTATCCCTGTATTAGTCAGTTAAAACTAAATGTTGCTCTAGTAACAAATAGGTTCCAAACCTTAGTGGATTAAAACAACAAAGATGTAGTTCCCACTCACGTCCATGCTCCTTGTGTATGGCCTGTGGCTACACTCCCTGCCCCCTTCATTCTCAGAACAGGCTAATGAAGCGACTCTTGTCTAGAACCCAACAGTCTCTTGGCAGAAGGAATGGAGAGATAGTGGGTATATGTGATGGCTCTGAAAGCTTTTTCTTTGGAAATGGTGCACATTTTATTAACCAAAGCCAGTCATTTGACAAAATCTGACATACATAGAGTAGGGAGTATAATTTTTCCCCATTCACTGGCCAAGCAGAGAGCAGTGAATATTTTTACTGTAATACTATCTATTACACGTTTCTATCTCCATCATCAAAATGCTCATTATCCAGAAAGACCCATGTCACCAAGATGCTTTTCTGTTTCTCCCAGCCAAAAATACTTTGAAAACACAAATTACTTTACTTAAACCTATCTTCTAACCTTATTTTTCTCTAATCTTTTAATTCTGCTGTTCTCAAAACCCTGCATCTAGATTGCAAGTTTTGCTAAGATCTGGTAGATATGGCATGTAACACTTAGCACAATGCCTTGAAAATAGTAGATGTTAATAAATGTTATTGAATTTAATTGATTTTATCTTATAAGAAACAAGAAGACATAAAATACTTTCCTGCTAAAAAGAATATGAACAAACTATGTTCCAAGTTGATTATTGTTATAACTGAAACAGTATGTGCTTCTTCAAGCATCTTGGTTTATTTTCTTTGTAAATATGTTACCACAATATGCAGGGCATATAAAGCAAATTATCTTCCTTTGCTAGGCACACAAGAGATCAGAAAACCTAAAATTACTCTTATCCAAGTATTTTCCAAATGACTTCTCTTCAACTCACATTGATTAGGTACAGCAAAAGTAAAATTTACATGCCAATGACAAATTTTTTGGTAATGCAGGATAAAGGGAATTATGTATTATATCTAAATATTTTGACTTCAGGGTTGTATATCACTGTCAGTAGAAGTCTAATATCTAGTGTGAACTTGGAAAACGTAAATTCCTAGAAATCATTCAGTGAACAAATGAGTGACCAGTTGAATGAATAAATGAACAATGAATAAAATAATGTGTTCATAAAAGAATGTTTGATAAAAATAAACTTCTAATTAGCAGATGTACATGAAGATACGGTAACCATTACAAATGTGGCATTGTATCAGATATCAGACACAGTAAGTCCTCCATACGTGACATACAAAATAGAATTATTTCTAAAAAAATATGGAAACTTTAGATACAGCTATTTGTTATTTGACAATGTGGTCAAGAGAATAGTAATTCTTTACAAGAACACTAATACACACATAAATATATCCACATATATTAAGGCTTATAATGCATTCCTTAAAAGCATTTATTTTATGAAAGCAAAACAAAACAAAATGGAACAGACAACCTCAAGCTGTTTTTATGAGGTCTTCTATAACTAACTAAACCTGAGTAGTATATATTACGGTTCCCATTTCACTGTCAATGTCTGTAACTTAGTAAAAATTAATCGTGTGTTCACTTTATGTTGCCATACACAGCCCAGCAGCAGCAGTGTGAATGACCTAAGCCAGTAAAATCAAACATTGCAGAGACTGTTATATCTGAATGGAACAATTCATGTAAAGCAGATGAATTCCAGGTTTTCAATCAGAAACAGAACAATAGTCAGGAAAACTGCCAAGCCCCAAACTCATAAACACTAGGTCAAAACAATAATAAAAATATTGTCTCACTGTATTCATAAAAGGAAAAGTTGTCTGTAGAAAATTCTTTGTTTGAAATCTTTGTGGCTATCAAGGGTTTCACTTTCCATTTAAACAATTTCTTATTGAGCAATCCTGCTCTAAGTCAATATATTTAGTCAAGAATAGTATGACTAGATATGGATGCCAGTATTATTATTCACTCAGCTTTTTCTTCTTTGAATAATTCAAGCTACAAAAATTATAAGCAAATTACTAGGGAAATATCTCTGTTTTACTGCACCTAACTGGTAAATTGTAAAAGCCAAAATGATATAATTTTTATTATGGAAAAATGCAATTTCAGAATACAGCTTACATACACGTAACTACCATACCAGACCATTAGCTGAAAGTACATCCAGAGGGAGTGGTTTCCAAATAAGTCCAATTGTGTTCTTAACACTTTTGGTAACCAATATTTTAATATGTTTATACCCATGATAAGAGTCCTATAGAACGAACCCTAACAAATAATAACAATAACAGCATTATTAATTATTTAGAATTATTAATAGTCATTAATAGTAATGGTTAAAATTTTTGAGCACTTACTATAAGCCAGACACACTTTCATGTTCCTTATGTTTTCTTTTGTTTAATGGTCATGAAATCCTTCTAATGTAGGAATTAAGTAGATGAGTAAACTAAGACACAACTCAGTTGAAAACCTCTCCTAGAGCCATCCAGCCAGTTGGCAATGAAGCCGGAATTTGAAACCAGGCAGGCTGACTCCAAAGGGTGTGTTCTTAACCACAACACTGTATTTATGTGGCTCATATGTCTGTGTGGTGAATAAATAATCTAGGACTTCCATATCAAATGTTCAAATAGAGCTTCAAGTCAGAGAATCCTCCATATCATTGCAATTCCACTCACAGGATTGCCATCAGATATGCCAACATGTACCAGAAAAACATAAAGAAACAAGATTTTATGGATATTGATGCTCTCCATTCACTTTTTTATTAATTTATTTATCAAATATTTATGGAGCACCTGCTGAATGCCAGCTCTTAGGCATTGGATTAATATTAGTTTCCTACTGATGCTATAACAAATCACTACAAAATTCATGGCCTAATGCATGAATTTGTTTTCTTACAGCTCTGGAAGTCAGAAGTCTAAAATCAAGGTGATAGCTGGGCTGCATTTCTCTGGAGGCTTCAGGAAGGAATTTTTTTCCTTGCCTTTTGCAGCTTCCAAAGACATCCTGCATTCTGTGGCTTCTGGCTCTTCCCTCCACCTCCAAAGTGCATCACCCCGAACTCTGGTTCCATTGTCATAGCTCCTTTTGCTCATTGTAACCTTTTTGCTTCCTTCTCAAAAGCACTCTTGCGATTACAGTGGACCCAAGTGGATAATTCAGGATAATTTTCTCCTTTCAAGATCCTTAATCACATCAGCAAAGTCCTTTTTCCCATGTAAGGTAACATAGTTATAGGTTCTGGGGATCAGAATGTAAACTTTTTGAGGGAGTATTTTTGTGTCTACCAAAGGGATGGGTCCAAAAACCAATGGATAAAAATCTGGATATTACCCTTGAGACACTGGAGAAGCTATTAAAAGATATTAATACAGGGAGAGACTCAATTTGATTTCAGAAAGAGTACTTTGGCATCCCTGAAGAGCAAAACTGTTGCTGTAATTCTCTGAAAATATTAAAAGCTTGAATTAATATAGCAGAAGTAAGGATGGAAAGAAGAGCAGTGACATGAAGAATGTTTAGAAGGCAGGATCAACCAGGACATGGTGAAATTCTCTACAGGTGATTACTTTTCCATTTGGATCTGTGCTTCCATATCTGTAAGAGATAAATGCTGTTTCACATAAAAGACTTTTAGGCTTTTAATAAAATGCACCTTCAGCACGCTTTTAATTTAGGACAATGTAGAACACACCATGTGGCATAGCTATAGGGCAGAATCCCAATAACATATTCCTTTCCTGTAGAATGACATCAATCCACTTATCCTTAATTGAAATAAAAGTTAACTATTCCCACTTATTCATAGACACTCTCCAGCATAACTCATCAGAATCATCTAGTAATATTATATTAGATCTAAAATCCACCTATAGGGTATTAATTGGCTTCTGGCCCTACAGAAAGTTTCCTTTTTACTGAAGTGATACACTCCAAGATGATCTATTGCTAGAATTGTAAGAATTCACTACATTTAGTGTACTTACACCTGCTCAATTCAGGTTTCCTAACTGTAAATATTAATGTCTCTTATCAATGTTCATTCCTACTCAGTAAAATTGCCTTTTTTAAATCACTTGATGGTATTTTTTAAGCCAGACCATAACAGGTGCAGTATATTACACTCATACAGTTGCTTCATTCAAAAGCCGTCATTCAAAAATATGCCAAACCATTCAGAGAAATTCATTCCAAAGAGTTGATTCTAGAGTTTGTGCCAATGAAGAAAAATTTTGAATTAGAAGACAAGAACTTGTGAGAGTTTGTCAGATGGCTGGTGGCTGGAATTAGTTTTAAGCATTTTGAACCAGATCTCATCCAGAGTAAATGCAAACCAAACACTTTTATCCTTTAATCTTATTTGTGTTATTTATTTTGCAGAAAAATGTAATTTATATGCATATGTGAACCCATGTGATTCATTTACACTTAAAATCTTTGAAAGGTTATTTTAGAAAGAGAGGGTTGATATCCAAAATAACAGCTCAGCTTGGAAAAGTCTGAAAACCTCCGCAAAAGGATGGCAGAAGGGAGGAAAAGAGAGCTTCCCAAATCCTGTTGCCATATTCTGCAAGCTTAGATGCAGAAAGTTTTTGAGTACAGCAGGGAAGTCTATACACCCATGTTCCAGTAGTTTTAAAAGTTTTAAAATCCTTATCCCGGGGTAGCAGTAAAAGCAAGCATGAAACAAACAGGCTACCAAGAAGAGAGTTCTGTTTTGCTGCAGCACTACTTTGGGGACATTCTTCTCCCAGTTTATTCTAGCCTGCGAATAATGGGGGACATACAGTAACCAATGCACCAGCCACAGAATTTCTAGCATGCAAAGTATCCAGTTTTCTCTTTTGCTTACAGAAGATACTCCTCTCTGATGAAGCAACAGATTTGGGAACCTATAATGCTGTGTGATCTCTGTCACTTCATTTCCTGCAATACATGACATAAAAACCAGTAAGAATGTTGTATGTAGGCAGCGACACATTTTGGCCTCCACATACTCAAGCGTGGCATTGTGAAATCATTCTTGGCTTTTATAAAATCTAGTAGAAAAGGCCTTCTGGGTTTTCCAGGTTAGTAGTCATTTGTATTTTAGCCTGCATATTCACTAGACACAAAAAATCCTGGAATTCCTCAGTTATTTTAAGATGCTCAAATATCACATTAATTTCCTTCACTATGCTTTGGGTTAAAAACACTAGGGTAGAGCATCATGAGGCCATTTTATCTAGAAAAGTCACTTTTTTTTGTTTGTTTATTTTGGTTTTGGTTTTTTTTTTTTTTTTTTGCTCCAGAGTGTTAATGGACTTTGGATATAAAAATCCCATTTGGATATATCAATTTTATTGATGTTTAATGCTCTTTCAATAACCAGAGAAAACTCTGAATGGACTAAGAGTACATGTCAGGCTGGGGGGTTAGCTATGTTCAAAATACAAATGAAATATGATTCTCTTGCTAAAGAGGCATTTGTGAGGCAAACAACTGTAGTTGCTTCTTTAAATGCAATGGTTTCCTTTTTGTTTCTTTTTTAAGAAAGCTGGTGGAATCTTTGAAACACCCATATCCTCAAGTGAAGTAATAAGTAATATAGACCAGCTATGTGTTTATTATTGCTGCCTAAAATAAGGATTTATTTTCTTAGTTTATTAGTTTAAAAACCAATTCTTTTTAAATAAGAGTGGGAAAAACTCGGAAAAAGAGATGAAAAATTTATTGGGAAATGTAGGCTGACCTGGTGGAAGGAATACCGGGTCTTCTTACCCCAGCTCTACCACTCTAGGCCTTTAAAAAGTCACTTAAGTGACAGTTTTTCTGTTTCTTCAATAGGAACCTGGGATGAGAATACTTGCCTACATAATAGGGGCATGGAAATATCATCTTTAAAGAGCACCTGGCTTCTGGAATTGTACTTCATTCATTCAAAGTTATTAGGCTTGATCTAGAGGCACAAAAATTTATTTTCCTTCCATAGCCTCTTTCATCCTTACCTATACTGTAATAGAAGCTGAGAATACAGAGGCAAATAGGAAAAGTACCCAAGTCCCTGACCATGACAAAAGGACAGGCAACAAAGTTCATATAAATTGCTCAAAGAGAACTCCCAAAGAATCTTACTTTCAATCAACCTGCATATGCATACATTCAACAAATATTCATTGAAAACCTGTTCTCTGCTTGGTGATGGGAATATAATTATATGTAAGATAATGCCATCCTAGATTTTTTGCTGTTTCCATTCTACAAGTGGTTATTGAGTACCATTATTATGCTAAGCCCATAACCAAGGGTTGAGCACAGGATCTGAATATGACTTGACACATGTTCCTAGATAACTTTCAATCTAGTTGTGGAAACAGTGCCAGATAATTTAAAAGGCTGCTAGGTACATTGTATAAGAGCTCAGTAATAAGTTCCGGGGGAACACATGGGGAGAACCAACTAACTGGACATGAACAGTGGGGGAGAGGTGAAAAGGCTTATTAAAAATGTGATATCAAGATTGTGATCTGAAAGATCTGAAGGTAGAGGAAGGAGAAAGTCAGGAAAGGAGAGAACAAACTCTAAGGTTAGGGAAAAGACACAGAGATGGAGTAATGGAGCTGTCCAGCAAGGGAAGGTCATGTTCAAAGATAGTTAAGCGACAAGAGAGCAAAGCAGACTGGTGGGCAAAAAAACATCAGTAAAATGGAAGCACACAATGTGAAAAATAGTGAAAACTGAATCTGGAGAAAGAATCTGGTCCCTCATCATGAAAGGCCTTAGAAACGAAAATAAAGATTTTTGAATTTTATATTGAAGATATTGGAAAACCACTGAGTGGTGTTACACAACTGAGTAACATGATCAGATTTGCGCTGAACTCTTTTTTCATACCCAAATCAACACAGCACCCTTGTCTACTGGCGAATACCTAAACAGGCAAGAACAAGATCCCAGAAGTCAGGGTGAAAAGCCCACTACAGACAGGGAGAGGCAAAAATAGATATAAATAATGAACAAGCTATTTCATAAGCTGAGACACCTGAACTTCTTGTTTCTTTTTTTTATTAATCATAACCATGACTACTAAATAAATATGATCACTAAATATATGTGATTAATATTTGATTAATAAAGGGCATGGAACTATTATTAATATACAGTTTTTGAATGACTGAGCACATAGATGAAAATAGAATACAAGCCTAAATGGCTTTAATGTATTATAGCAGAGTATAATGTTAATAAATATAAATTGTATATAGAATTTTAAACTATATCCAGAACATTCAGTTTGAGATAAAAAATGGTACATAATACATTCTAGAAAATCTCAAAATGTGCATTTTTTTTTTTGTCCATAAGTAGGTAAATTCTAACCTAGCCAGAAATTTGGCTTCTCTGAGTTTTATATTCAAAGGGTCCAGAGAGTTGAAGTTTTCTAATTTTTGTAATTATCATTATAATTATTTTAGGGTAATATTTAAAAGGTATTATTTTCCTTTATTTCTTTTTTCCATCAGGCTTTGAAACTTATAAACTAGCTCTAGTCTAAATTCTAAGAAATCATGCAATGTGTTAAAATATTTTGCATGATTTTCATTTAATACCAACCTCAATAACTGTTTTATGCTAAAAAGTCTCAGAATGCCTATGATTATGGATATTAATTCACATGCATTGAAAGCAGCCATCTCTAAGTAGACGTGTTATTGCTGTTCAGAGTATTACAGTAAAATGAAACAGGAAGTGAAAGATTCCATGTTTCCTTTAAATGCAAGAGAAATACATGTAATCAGCTAAAGTATGTCCCATTGGGAATTTAGCCAAAGCCACAAATCCCTGCAGAGAAATTAGTCTATATCAGCCTCATCTAAACACTAGAATCCAGGTCTTAACAGAGAATGTGGAAACAACAATTATAATATGAATGTGGCTTATTGTAAAAAGTATTAAAATTAAACATCTGGTCTATTCTTTGTCTAAATAGTGCTTCACTCTTCCATTTAATTGTTGACATTCATATATATAACTATTTATCTATATTTTCTTCCTCTAAGAAGGAGTGAATCTGGGTCTTTAGGGAAGGATGGTTGCTTGTATTTGAGTGTTTTGAATTCTAAAAGGCAGGTTTCTTTGTTAACTTAATCAACAGCTCCTTGAACAAGCCAAACACAGCCCTTTCATCCTTCCCAGCAGAAAGCAAAAACCACAAACATTTCTTGTTGTTGCCATGTAAATGACTCTCCATTTTAAAGATCAGAGTGGAACAGCTTGTGAAGGATTTTGTCCCCTGACTTCCTAATCATTACAAGGTTGAAGAATCATGCTATCTGCTTCTGTGCATCTGGAGTAGTGTTAACACATGTTACATGCATATACCGTTGATAGTATTATTGCAGATACCATTATCGGCATAATTATTACTTCTGATTTTTATACCACCATGCACTGTTTAATGCACCTTAACTCCTACAACACCCTTGAATGCCAAGTAACTTGGGAATGTCATTGCATTTTTGAGCTGAGGAAACAGAGACAATGAGTTTAACAGATAGGCCCTAACTCACAGTTGGGAGAAAGATCAAATTCAAGAATTTCACTAACAAAACAAAATAAACTTAGACAAACAAGACAATGGCTGAAGTGAAAGGCAATTTTATGTAGTAAAATCATGTAAATGAAAGCTACTTAAACAGCATTTTATGCTTCTCTTTGAGATAATTTTGTTTTTATTTATCCTCAAAGAGTACACAATTTTTAAAAAAATTAATTCCTTTGAAAATAACATTTCAATTCTTTAATGTTTTCCTTCCTACAAAATGAATAACTGAAAAGCTATCCAACATTCTCTTGGCTATTGCTTTAATCAAATAAAGGTATGTGGTTATGACTGAATGGCCCTTAGAAAGTTGGAGATCCTTTAACTCTGATGGGCAAACTCAGCTAATTTGAAGAAATTAAATGCTTTGTAAAGAGGAAAGTCCAATGAAACCAAGGAGAATCCTTCCTTCTCTAAAACACAAGGTCACAAAAGCATATAGTTTCAGCGTCTATCACTGATACAAGCATCGCTGTTAATCCGAATCATGGTTACCGCCTAACTGGCTTCACTGTTTTAACTAACCTGTGGTTAACAAGTACTATAAAAACTATTCCCTCATTGTAAAACATTGGTTGTATTTTATACTTTTGTACAGACACAGACAAAATTACAGCATACTTCCCTGTATATAACTTAAATAGCTAAATTCCCACACTATTAGGGCTCTTTAGCTTTTAGAGAGTGACACAGTTCCCTATTCATTATAAAATATTTCTAAGGACATACTAAATGCCCAAGAAAAACCAAGAATCAGGAAACCTCAATTCTAGTTCCAATTCTGCTACTCAAGATGTGTGATCCTGGAGAGTTACTTTGCTTTATAAGACAGACATGATACCACTTACACTTCAAAAGGGTTGTTGAGTATCAAATGCTAGTTTTGGGGATTTGACTTTTTAGAATGGTTATAAAGACAATTTTCTGCAAAATAAAATTGCTTTGGATATAGAGAAATCACTTCTTATTAAAATTATTATGATGGTGATGATCACTATCATTTATTATGTGTTTATTATATGCTAGAGGTGGTGAAATCCACTTTATATCCTTTATATCATTTAACCCAGATGCTATCTTAAGGTCACCCTGACATTGAGAGTCAAATTGCAAATGCTTCTGACCCCTTTATATCCCAAATAGAACAACTCCATAAAGAGAAAGTGTATATCAGACTCTCACGAACAGGACAACATAAAGGCTTTAAATTGCTGAACCATAAACAGTTTAATATCTGATATTTACACATTTTTTTAAAAAAATTATTTATCTTTATTACCACCAGGAGTATCTCAGGGGCTGCCTTTTTCTACATGCTCAGCCTCTGTTGTGGTCTTCACCCTCTCTTTCTTCTCTAACCTCTTCTCCTCTTTCTTATCGCTGATTCTCATCCCTTCTGCCTGTTAAAGTAATTTTCAAAACCACATAACTCTCTTATTTGACCATCTCATTCTAGTTCCTTCCTTGGGGCTTCTATCAACTACCATGAAAGCAGTCTATTAAGGATTTTCACTAAACATACGTCTCTCCAAGAGAGAAACTTTGCTACCATTGATTAAAATAATTATTTCTTTAATTACACCTGCCCCCCACCCCAAAGCACGCTGATAGCAATTTCTATGATATGAGCATAACTTTTATCATTGACATTTTACAGATGAGGAAAACCGAGGCTCCAGAGTTTAAGTCAACAGTCCCCATGAGTGTGTGGCTAATGAGTGGGAGAGCCAGCCTTGCCTCTTTGAACATTTTTAGCTTTGCCCTCAGAGCATGCCCAAGATTCTGGTTCCCATGTGAGTTCCTACTTATACTCAGTCCTTCTTGCTTTGTCTGAGTCTTCACCTATACCTGACTCTGCATTAATTCCAGAAAATCTCCTGATGGCTTTTTTCCTCTTAATTTGCAAATTCAACTTCATGCTCTATTTTCAACTTCTCTATTAAAAGGAATTCTATATCCACTAAATGTGTGAGATACGTCAGCATCAATCTGGTAAGTTAATTCACATAAAAATGTCTTATAAACTGCAAAACTCTCAAAAAATATAAGATATTACTGATATTGAAATATGTTGCATCTGCCTCATTTACTTAATAAAAGCACATAAGTGAGTTAGTTTAGAGTCTGCAAACTGAATGGCAGTTTTTAATAAATGTCTTTAATAGAAACTTTTATGTGATGAAGCATCAATGCTAATACTAATTTATTATCACAGATAGCTAATGCAGTCATACTCATTATTAAAGATGGGGGCTATGTCTAAGTAGAGCCAGGAAAATGATCAGAAGGAATAACCCCACAATTTATGCAATGACAGACACAATTTATGCAATGACCACTTTCATTATGTTTAAGAGTTAGATTTTCTCAGGAAGTCAAAGATCTTGGAAGTAAATGCATCTGTCACCATTCTCTGAATTAAACTAAAGAAATGAAATACCATGATTCTTTAGCTCCAAACAAAGATCCTGATAAATTAAAACGAAACAAAACTAAAAAAAAATCTTAAATACAGAGACCTATTCCAGGACCCAATGAAAGGCATGGAAAAGTCTCGTAGCTCTCGAATTCTGAGAAGATGAATGAATTCTTTATTTGCTCAGTATGTAAGATGATATATGTAAGATTTGGAACTTATCTACAGATTGAGCTTCTCTCTGATCTAGAAGTCAATGTCATGAATAACGGTCAATGAACACGAATACTCTTTGGTATATAGACTGTCTCAAGATATATGACTCCTCCATCTCCTCAAACTGGTAGGACCGCTGAAAATGGCAGAAACATCTAGCCCACAATCTGGTTGCTGGAGTATAGTAACCCAAAGGTCTTGGTACAGAAAAACAAAAAATTCTCATTCTTTCGTAAAGTTTTACAATATAACATGTCATCTAACAAGGTAGGATTATATTAAAACTAAGTGGTCACTATGCTTACTTTTTATTTTGGGACTAGGAATGGAATGAGAAGAACGAAGCCCTACCTAACCACGTTGAAAAGGACCTGAATGTACAACAAAGGAATTCCTAGATCTTTTTGGGCTAGACAGAAAAACTGTTGTTTTTTTTAGTTTATCTCCCCATGATTCTAAATATTGCCCCAATAGAACAGCTCAGTTTTTGCCATTTCCCAATAAACTAATTCTGGAAAGAATCCAACCAATTACAGTAGGTTAGTTGAGCCTATAAACAAATGGAGTTATCTGCTTTAGGCCAGACAAAGATTTTACTATTAGGACAAATGCGGCAGTAGGTTGCTGACATTTCACATTTAGATGTGATGAGCATTGAAATACAACAATCAAGAAAGCTGCACAGAGCCATCGATTTCATTCCACTGTCTGCTACTGTCATGCACTGCTTATCCTATAAGCTTACGGTAGACACTAGTAGATCAAAGCCCTAAACAAAGACATATTTGAATGAGTTGCATATAAAAGACTATTGGTTATTTATCAGATTTTTGTTGTGTTCAGTACAACTGGCTTAATCTAACATAAAAGAAAAGATGGTCTTCCATCTAAAGTACTATAACAACTCAATTTTGTATGACATTGTATTTTCCAACACATATCTGCACTGAGTCGTAAGCAAAAGCTATGGCCAACTGGGATTCCTGGGAGTTGTCTGAACCATAAAGAACATAGTGATTTGTTTTGTGTTCTACTTCACCCAGAAAATATTCAAGGCAGGGTATGGTGGAATGTAACTCAGTGATGAAAATGATTGGTCACTCTATTATTTAAAATAATGATATTATTAATATTAAAAATAAATGAGGCAACATGTTTTCTATGGAACCTGCTTTTGCAATAACCCTATGTATGATTCACATTTGATCCATAATGTATACACATCTTAGCATTTAGTTATCGGAAAGTTATAGGCAAAAAATGCTTTGGAGGCAAGTTTTATGCATCATTGTGTTCTTTAGGGTTAACCCAAACCATAGCAAACTAAATTGATAATGATAAGGCTGAACTGGTAATTCATAATGAAAAAGGAGGAACAACAGCAATTGTAACTGAGCAGCTTGAGACCAACCAATCGTGCCTTTCAGTTAAGCACTCTATCAATCATAACCACCATTTGCCTATAAAACCAGAAGATGGGGTTTAAAAATTCACATCAGTTTATGATCCATTAAGAAGTTCTTCCTGGTCCAGGGAAATCATAAACAGTGCTTTGAGAATCAATGAATATATATTTAGATGTTGGCAGAAACATTGATGCATTTGCTTCAAATGAACTCTAATTTGTTGTGTATCAGACACTCCATGTGAACTACTACCAATTCAGATGAGACCTCTGGGTTCTAAATGTGGCCCTATTTCAAAACAATTAATCTGATTTCTTTTCTCTGTTTTGTCATCTACATGATGATGAAGAAAATAAAGACAAAGCATATAAGAAAGAAAGAAAATCCCTGCCCTGCTTTCCTCATAGGACTGTTCTAAGGCACAAATGTGATCCCATATGTGAAAGTACATCAAAGTCTATAAAGGGCAAGCCACACAACATTAAAAGTCAGAGACATTTTAAGTTATGAAGTCCCATCTTCTCCGGTTGTAGATAAGCAGCAGAAATTTAAAATTTGCTCAAGCGCAGCCAGAAATTCAGTAGCTGGAATCCAGATCTCTTGAGACCTGATCCAGAGATGTTTCACATCCTTTATACCGATGCTCAATTCACAGTATTAGCACAATTATTATCAATGTTGTTATTGATGTCTTACTGATGAAATACAAAAAAATACTTATTAAATAACAGTGCTAACCACACTTTTCTTTTGAAACTTTTCCCTTCTTTGACTTTTTGATGCCCAATAACTGGCTGTTTCTTCTGCTGTTCTCTTTCTCCTTCCTTCATCAGATACCCTTGATCATATCCATCAGAATCCTATTACAGTTAGCTCTCAATTTTACACTTTCATTGCTTCATTCTCTCATGGTTGCCATTGTCTTTTTCAAATGGATGACTATAAAATCTGTATGTCCAACATTTTCAAGTTTAAGAGTTGATGAGACAGTTACATATAGATGTTCCACTCAGTGCCAAAACAACAGCTTTGCAGAGCAGCAACCTTGAGATCAAGAAGACAGTGGGAAATGCCTTTAAAAGTCTGAAGAAAAATGACTTTCTGCCTAGAATTCCTGATCTAAACAAATGATTAAACAAATGTGACTAATTAAACTGATGGCACATTCAGACATGGAAACTGTACAAATATTTAACTTCCAATCCATCTCTTGAAAAGCACTAAGAGTAGGTGTTTCCGCAAAATGGGGGCAGAAACAAGAACAAGTGAAGATATGAAACCTCAGTAAGGACATTTGAGAGAGCAGCAAATGAGAAGTGCCAGGAAGAAAGCCATACAGTAGCCAAAAGAGCTTCGGTACAACTTGGGAGTGATGTAGACAGTCTCCAGAGGAAAAGAATGGAATGGATAGAATATCCGAAACATTTGATTGTTGAGAAATATTAGATAAAATTCATTCAACTAGTGGAGCATGTGAAAAAATAAAAATGGGAACATAGGAAATTAATAAAATGAAAAATAAAATAAGGTAATTGTTAATTCCTGAAAATTGTGATTAGGTGGAAATGTGTGGTAAGCCATGGCCAGACTCCTCTGACCTCCCTGTGGCCAGGTAGTGACCACTTAACCATGGGTTCCATTCCACCACGGAGACAATGGAATCTATGCCCACTTATTCTTATCCAAATCATGAATGTATTGTTTGCCCTCACTGTTTCTTTGTTGATTAAGCCAAATCCGAGTTGAAATTCTCTTGAATTTTCAAATCCTGACCACACGTTGTAGTTTTCCTAAAATGATCAACAAAAAAGGAAAACATAATCATAGTTTCTTACCTGAACCAGCAGTAGAAGAATTTATGCAGCCATGATAATGCAAATAATGTGTACTGCCTTTACCAAAAGTTGTGACATAATTTTGTTGGGAGAATGATGTGGGGGGTGTAGTTGGGACTGGGATACTAGGTGTAAGACAGCTAATTCCTCATCTAAACTAGTCAGAAATCAATGAGTACTGTGCAAAATAGATTAAACCAAGAAAGAACAGCATATTATTTAGAAATAAAGAAATACAGGTAAATATAAAAAGAGACATCTAAATTATTTGAAAGTTGTTATATCCAGGGAACAAGACCAGGGAATATTAATATTCAAAGCGTGTGTTGTAATGTCTCTGTATTTGAAATACAAGCTTCTCAAGTTTCTCATCTTTGCCTTATAAATTTATTTCTATACTCCAACATACTTCCTTGCCTATAATAGAAGTTCAAATATTTGTTTTAGGAATGCTAATTGAATAAAAGGAGGAATTACCATTAGTTTAATGGCTTGCAAAATGTCTTTGCTTAAGCTTAAAGGTCTAGAGCAAAGCAGATGGAAAATGGTCAAGAAAAATGAAAGTAAGAATTTTTCCCTGGCAATTTGAAGACACGTTATTTTAAATGGAATTAGAACTCTTTACTTAATATCTTCCTTTTGTATACATCCAACCTTCTTCTTTCTCTCAATGTTAAGCACTAACTGTATCCATGTTTAACAAACTTAGGTAAATATACCTACTTTGCCTGTTTCCCATAAGAATTAGAGAAACATACAATAAGATGGCATGCTTTAATTGAGTTAATAAAATACAGATGGAAAGTCAGGGCCACAGAAAAGAGAAGGAAATATATATGTTAATGAAGGTCTTTATCAATATGTGATTAAATATTTACTTCATTTATTTCTTTATACCATTCCGTCCTAGCAATTGGATAAAAAATAAGCGAGGAAATTAGAGCAAAAGAAAGAATAGTAGGAAGCAGATAAGCAGGGGGAAGATTATTGTTCAAAATGCATGTGTAATATCTTAGATACTTTGCTTGAAATGGACCCCAAATTTTCAAGCAGCTGATGAGAGAAAACGGGGGTCATGGCTCAGGGATTAAATACAAAATGTTACTCTGAGCTGCCTGGCAGCCAGAGCAAAACAGAAACACAAGTTGCTTTCAGAATCGTTTTATGGGAATGCCAGAGGATGCCACCATAGGGGCCTGTTACATGGTTTTTCATACACTGAACATTAGTGCAGGATATTCAATTATATTTGAACTTATGACGAACAAGAAATAACATTTTAAGTTATAAGTGTGTCCCAAATATTTCTTAGGACATATGTGTTTTATCTGATATTCAAATTTAACTGGAGTCTTGAAATTTTTTTCTTGCTAAGTCTGGCTACCCTAATCTAGAGTCCTGATAGACCTTCAGTAACTGAAAATTTTCAGATAATTTTCAAGATGTCCATACCTAACATTCCATATCGCATAACACCTACTGTAATAAATATTTCCAGCATGATGATATATTGAGTTTTCTTAGTGATCCAGTTAATTCCCTGGCAACGAGGCCATCCAAACTGTTTTTACTTCTTCTATGTTATATCTCTTTATTTGATGATATTTTATTATTCAGCTGAGAAACTTAGATCCCGTTCAAGAATGTAGCATAAATGTTTATTTTTTGTTTTTCTACACTGAGATATGCTGGAATAAAAAAGGGTATGGATCATTATTTAAATCAATGATTTGGCAATGCAATCATACATTCTTCTTATGCAGAAGACCACAGGGGAATTACAAAGAGAAGACACTTAATGAGCCAGCTGTCATTTCTCAGTGAAGAAAAAAATAATTGTTCTTACTACAAGAACTTAGAAAAAGTAGTGTCTGTTGGCTGGTAGAAGATACTTAGCTCTTATAGTCACGGTATGTGGAGAAAAAGGAACCAGTTTATACACATGTGAACAATAAATGACTAGAATTAAGAATAGGGCATTTTGTTCCAGTCAAATCAAGAAAATTAGTGCTTCAAAATATTTTTGTAGCATTGTGTGAGAATAGATATATATACAGATATTTAAAAGAATCTGTGCTCTTCACTTTTATGCATGAATTCCTCAAAAAGAAACGTAATTAGACTAGAGCAGCAGTCCCCAACCTTTTTGAGCACCAGGGAAGACAGTTTCATGGAAAACAATCGGGGGAGATGGTTTTGGGATGATTCAAGCACAGTGCATTTATTGTGCAAACCTCTCTGCTAATGATAATCTGTATGTGCAGACTCTCCCCAGTGCTGACATCACTGCTTCAGCTCCACCTCAGATCATCAGGCATTAGATTCTCATGAGGAGCACGCAACCTAGATCCCTGCATGCGCAGTTTACAGTAGGGTCCATGCTCCTGTGAGAACCTAATGCCACCACTGATCTGACAGGAGGCAGAGCTCAGGTGCTGATGCGAGTGATGGGGAGCGGCTGTAAATACAGATGAAGCTTCGCTCACTCACTGGCCATTCACCTCCTGCTGTGCCGCTCTGCCCAGGGGTTGGGGACCCCAGGCCTAGAGTATTCGATTTATCTTACTTGTTCATTCATCCCTTACTTGAGATATGATTCCTTTAAAACTGTGAAATGAAAGTAGTATGGGATACTTAGATGCAAAGCCAAGGAAACCTGAAAAGGGGATAATTGTTGAGGGATACCTGCTACCCACATTCTAAACTGCACTATATTAGAGTGGATTCTTTCTAGAATTAACAAAAAGAAAAGCAATGTTTCATTTATTTCTAAGGTGTTATGGGTCCAATTCTGACAAATTTTCAAGTGCCCTATAATAATCCTTATAGATGAAATTCAAATAATGAGCCTCCTTCCACTAATACACTCAAGAATGGTAAATAATGTGAAAGATGATAAAGATTTAAGAACTAAGCTCCTAATGTAGTATATTATAGTATTATATTGATTTTTTTAAACCAGGTAAAACTTCCAAATAAAACTGCTCTTATACTTTGATTTCTAACAGGCCAGGTGGATTCTTCAGTATAAATATTTATCTGATTCTTTATCATAGATAAAAAAATATGGGAAGAGTAGGAAAACATAGAAAATGTAAATAATATTTAGAGATCAGGTTGTATTTACTTCCGTGTCTAAGTCACTCCATAGTAACTTAGATCTATCATAATGTATGTATATTTCTAATTCTGTACTGGTTCTAGAAAAAAATAGGTCTTATATTGATATTTTACTTCAATAGACTCTCCAAAGTCACTAAATTTGTATGGCTAAAGCTGTTGGCATAATAAATATGTGACAGACAGCAGAAAGGAGACATGAAATAGTAAATTATGCCTTGTTTATTCAAGTCAACAGACATATATTAAATATATATTCTGCCAAATAGTGTTTTGGCTTCTGGGGCCCACAGAGATTTAAAAATACAAGCTGGGGAAAGTACATCTATAAATCAATAAATTATTCTTCCGTAAGATAAAAACAACGATAAAAGTATACAACTTGAGAATATACTTAATATATGTAAAATTAATGATGTACTCTCTATATATAGTATCTATATATGAAGTGCATATATCTATACATATTTAATTCTATATTGACATGTTGTAAAATTAAAACATAAGATAAACTAAAAATTGTTTTTTTAGTACTCAAATTGATCATCTTGTATAGCCCTGATGGATATCTTCCCCACTTTGCAGAACAATAGCATCAAGGACAGAGTTTACGAGGAAAAGTGGGGCTTCCAAGGGAATGTTTCCTGCAAAGGGTAACTCATGATCTAAGATTTAAATGTTGAAATTATTCTTTTAATGAACAAGAGGAAGGACGAACACCAAATGCACAAGGAAGAGCTTGTAAATATGTAGATACATGTAGTTTCACAATTTGTTCAAAAAACATGAATAATCGTGTGCTATTTTTTTAAATGTCAAGTTGAAGTAAAGGAGAGAATAACCCAAGATGAGGCCTAAGAGATGCTGAGTGCCAGGTCATGAAGGGACACATTGGGCATATTAAAGACTGGGGCATTATTTTAAAGACTGTGAGTTGCTAGTGGAGGGTTTTCAACAGGCCAAAAAAAATTACTTGGAAGAATGTAGAGTGGGAGTCTTGAAAGTGGGACATGTACATTGGGGTATAGGACGAAGATGTAAGAACTTCAATTTATATTGATTCACATTTGATCCTTTTAAAATGTCTATTTGAAAATGTTTTACAAGAAATACTTAATTTTTATAGTACATATTTAATTTTAAATTAATAAACATACATGGGCATACATGCCTTTTTGTTTAACTGATGAAGTTAGTGTTCCAAAAAGGTTTTAACACTACCGATGTTGAGAATGATTTGAAAGAGGCATAAGAGCAGAGAAGAAGAAATCAGGGAAGACATTGATGCATCAATTCAGATGAAGGATGATGGGGCCTCCACGAGGCAGGAGCAATGGGGATGGAGAAGAGAGCCCTGACTTGGTCAATATTCAGCAAAGATTCTTTCTCTTACTTTCTTATTAATTTCTCTTCAGCAAAAAGATATACCTTATTTTTTTCCTGCTTTTTTCATTCATTTGGGCTGCTATAACAAAATACCACAGACTGGGTGGCTTATAAACAGCAGAAATTTATTTTTCACAGTTCTGGAGGCTGAGAAGTCCACAATCAAGGTGCCAGAAGATTTGATGCCTGGTGATGGTCTGCTTCCTCAGAGACAGCTGTCATCTCACTGTAACCTCACATGGTAGAAGAGGGAAGGGGTTTCTCTGGGGTCTTTTTTATAGGGGCACCAATCTCCTTCACGAGAGCTCTGTTCTCATGACCTAATCACCTCCCAGAAGTCCCAGCTCCTAATACCACCACCTTAGGGGTTAGGATTTCAACATATAAATCTTGGAGAGACACAAACATTTGTCCACCTCCCTTTCAAAGAATGGCATCTCTGGGAGCCACAGGAGTGTGATCCCAGAATAGAACTTCCATGAGGCCAGGATCTTCCCTGAGACTCTGGACCATTAGAGCCACCCTTGCATGATTCTAATCTGAGAATGCTCTAAATCTTTAAGTTCTGCTTCCTTTTGATTATCAATTTCACATTTTAGTAAATTCTTTCTTCTACATTTTACTATAAGCAATCAAGAGAAGCTAAGCCACGACTTCAATACTTTTCTTAGGAATTTCCTCAGCCAAGTATCTCATTTAATCACTTATGATTTTTACCTTCCACAAAATGCCAGAATACAACAATTCAGTCAAGCTCTCAGTCACTTTATAACAAGGATGGCCTTTCCTCCATTGTCTAATAACATGTTCCTCATTTTCATCTGAGATTGCATCAGCATGGTCTTTACCATCCGTATTTCTTCCAAAATTCTGTTCAAGATTAGTTAGATAATCTCTAAGAAGATTGAGGCTATCTCTACATATCTCCTCTTCATTCTGAGCCCTCACCAAAATTCCCATTATTGCATTCACAACAATGTAGGCTTTTTCTATTATGAACTTCAAAACTCTTCCAGCCTCTATCCAGTACCCAGTTCCAAAGCTGCTTCAAATTTTTAGGTCTTTGTTATAGCAGCACCTCCAAGTCTAGGTACTAAAATCTGTATTACTCAGGGTTCTCTTGAGAAACAGAACCCATAGGATATATAAAGAGATTTATTGTGAAGGATTGACTCACACAACTATAGAGGCTGCATAATCCCACCATCTTCTGTCTTCAAACTGGAGGTCCGAGAAAGCTCATAGTGTTGTTCTAGTTCAAGACTAAAGGCCTGAGAACAAGGAAAGTCAATAGTGTAAGTCCAATCTGAGTCTGAAGGCCCAAGAACCAGGAGTGACAACGTCTGAGGGTAGGAGAAGATAATTGTCCCAGCACCAGAATAGAGAAAAAATTTGGAGTTTTCTTTGCATTTTTATTCTATTTGTGCCTTCAAGAAATTGGATGATGCCCACCCACATTAATAAGGGTGGATGCTCTTACTCAGTTCACTGATTGAAACACTAATGTCTTCAAAAAATTATCTCAAAGTCACACACAGAAATGATGTTTTATCAGATATCTGGGCATCCCTTAGCCCAGTTAAATTGACACATAAAATTAACCATCACACTTGCACATAGAAGACCTGATTTTATGTGCTCAGAAAAATCTTGGATGATTTTTTAATCTCTAAGTTTTGTCTGATTCTTGGGATTTTGGTTTGGAAGTTACATTTCTTCTCATGGTAATATCCAGCCTACAGGGTTTTCTACATATTATTCTGCTATGTCTCCACAAGGGTCACTGGATTAGAACACAGAGAATATTGTCAGGATATGAAGAAGAACAAAACAAAGAAGATGGAGACAAACAGAGAAGATGAAGAAGAATAAAAATAAGGAGGAAGAAAGGAGGAAGAAGAAGAAAAGGAAGAGGAGGAGGAGGAAGAAGGCATAGTGAAGGGAGGGAGAGAGGAAGAAGAATGTCTTCCAAAAGAGAATTCCTTTTAATAAAGTCAAAGTCAAATCTGAAATCTCATTCTCTTCCTTAATTCTTCTCACTTCATTGTCATCATTTGTTCTTCAAGGACAAAGTGCAGAGCAGCTTGTTGAGCTGGGTTGATTTGACCTTTTCAGAGTAGGTATTTTTCAGAGGGATTCATTACCCTATGTCATCCTGGAAACCAAATCTACTGTGAGAGAAATTTGATCTCTAGCCTGTCTTCTAGATTACAGGTAGGGCTATAATCATTATCTTCCTATCATTTATCTACATTTATCTATGTATACGAAATCATGTATACATATATACCTGTACATAGACACATATATATACATACTATAAATGCAAAATATATGTGTATAAGCATATATAATATCTCAACATACACACACACACACACACACACAAACACACACATCTGTGTACTCAATGTGTGTACATATATGTATCTATAGTTTGGTCCAGTACAATAATTATAGCTGTGGAGTTCAAAAGTCCTACATTTGAGTCCCAGTTCCAGGCCCCACAAGCTATAAAAAATATGACAACTTAATTAATATTTTAGCCTACTCTCCTCACCTCTAAAATGGTAATAACAATGTCCATTTTGCCACCTTCTTATGTGGATTAAATAAAATGGTGCATGTAAATTGCTGGCTTACACAGAAACTCAGCTGACAGCAGCCATTTTCATTTTGTTGTGGGAGGAACAATTACTTTCCTTGACTTCAAAGATGTCTTCATTGAAGTTCAGACTTGAAAGGACAGGCACTAAATATTTAATACAGTTCACATTTATTGAATTTTGGTTTATATGGCAAATACAAAGATGAAAAAACAGTGAACCTACCACATTTGGCCTCACAGACAAAACAAGCTATGATACTTATGGAAATACAGTAGGTAAATAAGAGAGGGAGGAATTAACGCAGGAAGGGGGAGAAAGAGGGAGGAAGACTAAATGTGAGAGGTGTGATCTGAGCTGGACTATAAAACCTCATCTATTCAGAGGTCACATTTGGTAAAACTTAACTAGGAAGTAAAGGAACTCTGAAGGTATGAAAAGCAAGGCAAAATCTTCATATACTTGTAGCAAAGGAGAAATCTGTCCTCTTGCTTTCACTCAGGATCTATTTATCCTTGGTTCTGATATAAAATTCAGTGCATTTATTTATCTAGTTTTCTAGCATATGGAAGGTAAGAAGTAGAATTTTGTAAGATACGTTCGTTCTATTGCTAGTGTCCACCATTTTGAGAGCAAAGCAAAACGGCAGCTAATGATCTGCCAGAGAAGGAAGAAAGAGAATGCATTACAATCAAGTGTTAAAATTCCATAATGAAAGAAGCTGGCACGGTTTGGGGCAAGAGAAGTCACACATACCCCTTTCCTCTTCATGCATCAGCATATTATAAACAACATAATAACTGCTCCTTGAAATGATGGGTTGAGTTATCTAAAGCAAGTTAAATTATATTTACTATCTCTTTTAATGAAATTGAAGAGTAAAATGTATTGTTGAATGATACCATTAAAATAATTAACATTTCTTGCAAAGACTTAGTGTTGAATAGTTGCATAATTGTGGGTTGCTTAACTTTTCTAAGCCAAATTTCCTTACCTATAACATCCGCACGATAATATGTACCTAGTGAGGTTGTGGTAGTTTATAAATAAGATAATAATTATAGGAATAGGTAGTACCTGGCCTGGCATGTAAGATGCTAATTGGTTAATTTCTGCTTTCAATTAGTTAATTTCTGCTTTAACAGGATTAGCTTTAGTTATTTGGAAAATTCATATTTCATGAATTTATCATAGTGAAAGTTAAGTTAGCAGTTACTTCTTTTTCTTTTTTGTTAAAAAGCCAAATAGTTAAGTATAAAGAGATTAACATATGTTTTAGTCTATTGCACTGTAGGTTGTTACCCTGTCACAGAGGTTCCTTGAAAATTCACAATTCCATTAAGAGCTGAAGAACGCCACACATCATTAACATAGGAAGAACACCATTTATTTTTCATGAATACAAGTTGTGTCCTGGATTTATTACATAGCTGCGGGAACCTCGGATTCTCTCTTTGTTGATTTACCAAGCCTGAGCACGCACACACATGCGGACACACACACGTGCACACACACACATGAGTGAGCATGTGGCCGCACATATTAGAAAGAAGACAGATTTATCTCATTTCGTATGATGCACTTTTGGAAATGAACAGAGTTACTAAAGAGTAGTTTCATCTGATTTTCTAAGGAAGCATATATTTTACTTTAGATTTGGAGACTTCTCAAATGAGTAAAACCCCATTCACAAATGTTATTTACTCTTTCACTGAAAGCAATCTTTTCCATTTTGAAAATGAAAAATCATTTCCACTTTCATTATATCCTTTCAATTCCACTCTAAAGCAGTGTTGCCGAAGCACATCTTTATTTTACACATTGCCCTATCAGCATCATGTTTCTGCAGTATCTTTCACACCAAAGGAACGCAGAGTATTTGATTGGACTTATCAATCCCTCACTCTGTTCTAGTGAAAATGAAGCAAGAGAACTTGTTACCGGTAGTTAAAGAGAGTTCAAGCTGCACAGCTTGTTTCAAATGCATAATATCTATGCTCAAGCAATCAATGAGCCTGGTCACTGACCCTGTCTGAGCTCTAGCCTCTCAGACTTAGCAGGGGGCTGATTCATAGATCCTTGGCAGCCCATCTCCTTTCTGTACTACCCACCCTCTACCATCTCCATCTCCACCTACACACACACACACACACACACACACACACACACACACACACACACACACTTACTACTCTTCCTGAGAATCATGGACAGTTCCAAAATATGCACCTATTCATCGAAACTAATCTTACCGTACCTCATTAATATTGTCAAAATAATATCAAGTAACTGCTCAATCTGCCTTCCAGTTTGGAAATTGCAAAACCAAAGCAAAAAATAAATAAATAAATAAAGTGGGGATTACCAAAAAAAAAAAGTACTACAAAAGAGTACATTAGGAGAGTTAGTCAAATGGGCTACAGCCAGGCTTGTGCTTGGGAGTCAAGGATAATCTTTGCAGAGAGGACCTGGAATGGTCAGAAGCAAAGACAAATTGAGGGCCAAAAGTTTTCTATTCTTAATAGTAAACCAAGGATCAAAGCTGCTAAGGTAAAATCTCTTTGAGGAAGAAGGAGCAAGTGTAAATACAGGAAAAGAAAAAAAAAAACATGTATATGCTAAGAAGTAAGAAATGAAGGTAAGGTGCTAAAGTAAGAGTGAAATAAATGTGCATAGGACTTTCAACATGGCCAGAGCTGGGATTCTCTGTGCTGTGTGTAATAGGGTTTATGGCATGCTACCCCAAGATATGGCCTTAACATTTGAGAAACTGCAGCAGCAGGAAGATCTCTTTTAACTTCCCCTCACCCTTTTCTAAAGCAGGTCATAAAACCCTTATTCAAGAGGTGCCCTCCTTAAACCTGGAGGAAAGGAACATGTTTATTTCTGAAAACACTGGAACACAAAGAAGAATCTGAACAAATAGGCTTTGCAAAGTTCCCCCCAGTATGGCATCATTAAGTCATACCCCCTTTATTCAATTATACTAACCCATGACTGTCCACGCTTCCTCAAACCTAAGTGTGAAAATGCACAGGTTTCCCTGTTTCTTTGGGTTCTTCATTTTTGAAGGCTCCCTTGTCATATAAAACTTATATTAAATAAACATGTGGTCTCTTCTGCTAATCTGTCTTTTGTTACAGAGACCTCAGCCATGAACCTAGAGATGGGTGAGGAAAACAAGTCTTTCCTCCCCTACTGGTGCCACCTGTATGGAGCTTTGTGGAATCTGTCTGGATAGGAAGTCAGAGTGGTCCCTGGCTTCCCTATAGACAAAATACATAAACACAAAACATACCCTAAGAACACAGGGCTTGATATTTACACAGTAAGTGAAGCTCTCTCACCGGATTCCTACAGAACTTGAATATTCTTCGACCCTAGTATCTACTTCTTTCTTTTCCTTTCTTTTTCTTTTTTTTTTTTTTTTTCTTTTTTTCTGTTCATCTGACACTCCAGTCAGAATGTGAGCTCCAGGGGGGAAAAAAAATCTTGCTTCCCTGTCTGTAATATCCAGTAGAGTACACAACAGGTTTGCTAAAGTGGCTTTTAGTGTATCAAGCTGATCATCTGAAAGAGATTTACAAATCCTGAGCCAATAATAAAGCTAACTGACCTGGATACTGTAAGCCCAAGTCAGGGAAATGAAATCGCAAAGGGCTGAAAGGGCCCGAATGCACCATTTCATAAAATCCAGTTGCATTCATTCAGCAAATACTTAGTGTACGTCAAATATTGTTTTCATGTAGATGAAGAGATAACATTAGTTATGTTGTCTTATTGTCAAGTAGTTAACACAATCTTCTTCTTATCTTTTGAGTTCCTGAAGTAAGGACTCAGACTTAACCTAGCACTCTTAGATATCATTTATAATAGGCATCATATAATATAATGAACATCATGCCTTCTGCAATTCATTAGAATTTTTTGTGGCAAAAAATACAGAAAGAACAAATACATGAACAAAAAACTTCAAAGTGAAGCATAAACACCATTTTCAGCTGATGGGAACACACTGAAAGAACAGAGCAGATTAAGAACTTGAAAATGCTTGGCATTAAGATATTTTAAATACAGTAGAACACATGCTTAAAATCATTATCTTAAGCAATAATTAATTGTAGAATAATATGATATATTTTGGACTTATTTTATAAATCCATGTTTTCCAAAATAATTGGAGATAGGGGGTAACCAGCATAGTACAGTACAGGTTTGAGTCTGGAATGTGCCAAATCTAGACTCTCCTTTGCTCACACCTCCTTCTCCCACTCCTGGCTGTTTCTTAGCTCCTCTTCCCAGGAAAGCTCCTGAAGAGCTGTGTTTTCTTCCTTTCTCTTTACTTGCTGACATTGAAGCCTCTCCCTGCATAGAAGGTCAGGGACTCAAGCATGCCTGCCTCCTGCTATCTCCTCCACCCCCTCATGTAAGCTTTTGTCGCCACTCCACTGAAAAGGCTTCTACCAAGGTCAACAACTGTTTACATTTTGCCAAATATCTGTTACACTCAAGGCAGATAACCATTATCTCAAACCAGAATGTCTAAACATATACTTAAGAGTGGGTTACTGAGAAAGGAGCCTCCTATTCCCCATTAGACGCTGTAAATTTATAAATAATCAGTGGAAGCGCTGACATTACACATTTTGAATCTAAATCAAGAACCCCACCTCTACAAACAGAGCCTGAGGATGAAGTTGGGGAAGCAAGTGTGTCATGGTTTTTTATATTAAAACTACAAAATACATAGTAGTCAAAATCATAAGAAATAAAAACATAGGTAAATAATACATTGGACATACATCTGTAATATATAGGAAAGAGTGTTAATGTTTATATAAAGAGGTCTTAGAAAGGAAAAAAAAAGATGAAATCTCACAGGGAGGATGGGCGAAGCATATCAATGAATAATTACCACACGAAAGCAATACAAATGGTCCTTGTTTGGCCACACTAATACAAAATGCAAAGTAAAATAACAGTAGGATGTCAAACTTTAATTATTACATCGACAATGATTTCAAACTTTTTAAAACTTCATGTAAAGAAGAGAGTGTGGAAAGAGCTCTTCCTTTCATTGTAAGTGGAAATGAAAGGTAGTGGAAACCTCATACTTGGAAATTTGTAACATATACCAAAAACTCTAAAATTGTACATTTCCTTTAACATGAAACTTTCATTTCTGGGAATTTATCTTATCAATTATAAATGTACACAAATAGAGAACTGGAAGGATGTTTGAGATAGTACATTTTACACCGCTCTTGGCCACCCGGACCCATTAGAGTTCCAGCAGGACACAGACAACCAACTCAAGGCAGAGCTTGACCTATGGCGCCTAGATCCATCGGTCACTGGCACCAAAGCCTTAACCGGCAGGTGACCCAAGCTTGCTTGCTTCCTGTGGGCCACAGACACTATAACCACCACATATGCAGTACCACGGCTGCCACCATCTCCTCCAGAGCAAGAGTAAAAGAAAAGCCCAGCCCCGCAATACAGCCGTCTGGTTTCCTTCTCCTTCAGGTGATGGCTAACTTCTGTGAGACTGACCAGCATTTCTAAAGACTACTGAGACTAAATATCCTCATGGTCCTTGCCAAAACTGTAAGCCCATCCCATCATCTGTACTCACTTGACTTTTAGCCTCTTCCCTGATGCACCCTCCTGTACCTCCTTTTTCTTCCAAATCCTTTCATTTGGACTTTGGAACACCCACCGCATAATCAGGGAATTCCTCCATGTCTGCAGCCTCTACATGTCAATAAAGACTGACTTTATGAGTCTACACTGATTCTCCTGAATTTATCCAATGGAGCCTGGCCTGTCTCCCACATCTTATGGATTCTGAATTAAAATGCAATAAATTGGCCAGGGTCTTCTCTTTCTGGTCTGGATCCTTCACCTTACATATACCTGATAGGAAAACTCCCAGCCCTTGGTCTACATCCTCTCTCTCTCTCCTTGTTGTGCTTGTCTTCCAGCCCTTGTTGCCTATGCCTCATTCATTGACATCTTTGCTCTCTGACTTACTGTTTTCCTCTCTACCTCAACTTCAGCTGTAGCATCGACATGAGCAATACATGAACACTCTGGCCTCTCAGATACTCAGCTCCTCTCCCACAGCTTCCTCCTCCCAAGTTGCCCCTTGGAACCCACCATGAGCTATGGAATCAATGAGTTCAGATCCTTATTTTGCCATTTACTATATGAGTTGACCTTGAGCTTATGACTTAACTTCTCTGAGCCTCAGTTTTCTCATCTGTGAAAGAAGATACACAGGGTTGCTGCTTCACAGGAAGAACACTGGTCCTCAGTGTCTCTTATCAGACATGGGGATGTCATGATTTTTGTCTCACTTTCTTGCTAAGAATTTAATAATACTATAAAATAATTGTTATTATAGGGCTAAAATCATAGGATGTAATGTTCTATTAAGATATAAAATAAAGCTCCTATACCTTTTGTTGAAGAATAATTTTTAAAGTGGTATATTCTTAAATTATTGATAAAAAATTTTAAACCATGTAAACAGATAAAAATTTTGAAAACAAAAAAATATGCCAATGCCTTCCCTCAATACTTTACTCCCACTTTACGTAACCCCTTTAATAGTTTTCCTTCATATAAATTCCTAAACAAAATATAAATCACAGAATTTTTTTAAGGAAAAATATCAGAACCAAAAGTACTCAACTGACCAAACCATTTGGATTCTGATACATTAAGCCTAATGACAGAAGAACAAGTAAACAGCATCAGTTAATGGCCCAGGTTCTTAATTTGAAGGATCATGGGCACATTTGGGTGTCAGGTGGAGCCCAACCTGTTTTAGTTATGTAGCACTGTCTAATAAATCACCCCAACATGTAGTGGCCCAAACCAGCATGCATTTATTTTCCCAGGATGGTGTGGGTTGGTGATCTGGGTAGGTCATCTGGGTTGGTTATCTGGGTTGTGCTCAGCTGGGAAGATCTTCTGCTCATCTCAGCTGGGGTGCCTCATGTGCTGTCAGTCATCAGAAGGCTTGACTGGTATGAGATGGTACAAGATGGCCTTGTTCACATGCCTAGTGTTGGTGCTGGCCATTGGTGGGGCCTCTCACATTTCCCATCCTTAAGAAGACTAACCTTGGCTTGCACACATGACAGGACTAGGGCAGGCGGACAGTGACAGCAGAAGCTACAAGTCTTCATAAGACTGAAACTCAGAAATCACACCATGTCTGCAGGATTCTATTTGTCAAAACAAGTCACAAGGCCAGAACATATTCAAGCGGGATAAAAAACTTTACACCTGGATGGCCAAGGTGACAAAGTCGCATTGCAAAAAAATGCACCAACAAGAATGGGGGGAATTGTTGTGGCCATCATTGCAAAAAAATCTTAGTACCATTTCTTCCATTTCTTGGAGTAATGTTTTTAAAAGCATAAAATAAAATGCATAGAATTACAATGGAAACCATTTATAGAGTAATCCAGTTATCAAAATATTCTAAAGAACAAAATTTTTGACATAATAATACAAGTTCTTTATTTTAACCACTAAGAAAACAATACTTAGCAGTGAGTCTGTTCAAATTAGTAATGAGTAATTAGTGTTTTGAGATATCTGTGACAGCTTCAATGTAGGTTTTTTTAAAATGATTTTTATTGGTGCTACACATAGTGTTAACATTACTGTGGTTTGTTTTCTGCATTTATAGTTGAAGGAAATGCAAATGTTCAGTCAGAGATCAGAGGAAATAAAGATGTAAGTTTTCTTCCTCTAGGTTCATGACCCCCTGATGTCTAAGGACCAAGGTGCAGTAGGCTGCTCAGATGCAAGTATGTCATTCCATTACCTACAATAGTAAAGGTAATCTGAGTATACCTAACTCTTGCATCTGCAAGATCCATACTCACACCATTCCTTCCTGCATCCAACATATTGTTCCAGTGTTCATGGTATGTCAGACTCTACTTGTCTCATATCCAAATATGTGGAGATAGAGGCAAAGTCCCTGCTCTTGCAGAGCATACATTCCAGCTAGTGTTATCTCATAAAGAATAAATGAATTCCTCTTGCTGCTGTAGCTACTATTTAAAGATCAGTTATAGCAGTTATTTTTTTATACTGTAAACAAATGCCTTGCATATTACCTAGCACAAAGCCTGATACATCTGGTAGATGCTAGATGAGTATTTCTTACACAAGTGAAGAGCTGCTCTTTATGCCAATAGTAGTAATAATACTGAAAGTTCAGAAAGCATTGTTGTGGCTCTTTTTCCCTCTCTACGTAGAATAATTCAAATAATTTTTCCTTGCGATGCCTTGATCAGCAATAAAAACAAACAAGATAAGAAATAGTAAGTGGTAAAAAGTTCATCTGGGCAGAGATGTTTTCATGAATACTGTGTCATTAAACATAATGTAAGTGTACCCTTTAATGATGTTTATGTGTGAGAATATATCCAAGGAGATTATTTAAATGGGTGATGTGAGTACAATACTAGCCATGGAGCCAATTTTTAAATCACTGTTGAATGTAAGACTGCACCTGTTAAAACAGTAATTTTCTATAAAGCAGTTTCTATGTTTACCATAAAATAGCAGTAGCTTGATCTTTGATAGAAGATGAAATTGGGTTTTCATCCAAAGAGGCAATAAATAGTAGCATGCTCATTCTCAGCAGGTCCCCGTAGTTGACCTCATTCCTACATGTTATTTCTAGGGAGTAATAATAGGAAGGTTTTTTTTTTTTATTAATCTTGCTTTGTTCTCATAAGAGAGTGAAGCACATTTTCTTGTGTACAGTCTCACTCATAAATTTTTACTGTAGTTAAAAGCTTGGCAACTTTGCAAAGTAAGTGGAGAGAGCTTGTATGAGATTAAAGTAATCGGCCTCAGTTAACTCTCAATTACATAGTCAATCCCATCATTTAATTCAGACTTGATTGCCTTCCCTATTGCCCCCTGTCTTTTATTTCAATCTGTTTGCCTACTCCTGAATTGATTACCTTTTCTATCCCTTCTAGAGCCCATGGTCTGCCACCCTAGTGAGGCTCTTAATGACACAATGTATTGAATTTTGTCACTATCTTCCCACCATTCACATCTTAGAAATTTCTCAATTTTGATTCAATCCTGCATCTGCCTTCCTTCCTGCTATGTTCTGACTGGTGACATTACATATAGACATAAATGTAGATGATAGAGACATAAATACAGATATATATATATATATATATATAAATAAATATAGCTATAGATATAAAACATCCTAGAATAAAACTCCTACATGTATATAGGCTCCAGCTTTTGCTGGGCCTTCAGTGTCTCTTGGCAATCCTTTTCGCATTCTCCCCAGCACACATTCTGAATTTTCACTGTGCTCATCAAACCCACGGTGCTACACATTCCCACACTGTGCTCAGCATTTGAACACATCTTGTAAGTAACAGTCACAGTGAATGACAAACTTTCTTCATATTCCTATCTTGGACCTCTTAGGAATTTCTCTTCCTTACCTCCACCCATTGGATATCTGAGGGTGAGAATGATGTCACTCCTCACTGAGGATAATCCCTTCACTTTGGGTCCAGATTTACAGGATCTTCAGACTTTTCTGGGCACTCCCTCCCTCAGTGACTCCCACTTCTATCTTCAATCTTTCTCTCTCAGGAAAGAAAGAAGGAAGTTTCCCCTTAGTCCATGAGCAGAATGAGTATCTCCTTCATTAGCAAACGAAAGCAAATACGAAACAAAATGGAAAACAAAGAAACAAAAACCAAGTAAAACACAGAATAAATAAAAACCTTGCTTACCTTGCCATTCAGCAACCCACTGTAAACTCACTCCTGTCCCATGTCCCCCTCTATCTCACTCAAACTATTCTTATTAATGTAACCAATAAATTCCTAATTCCCAACTTCTGTCCATCCTTTCAGTCTTCGTCTTCCTTAACCTCTCTGCTCCATGGGGTACCATTAACCACACTAGTTCACCCCAAGATTCTTTCTGACCTTGTTTGCTGGCATGCTCATACCAGCCTCTTTGGCTTTTGCACCTACTTCTCTGCTCTCTCCTCATTGTCTTGACTGTGCTTTTCTTTCTCTGTACACTTATCCAATGTTGTTACACCCCACTTGCTCCTCTTTTATCTTCCCTTGAGTTCATGACCCCACTTATACCCATGGATTCAACTCTCACCTGATGCTGAGAGGTTGCAAATAAATTTTCCCACTCACATCTCTCTCAGGCTTTTCACAGTTTACCTTAAAGTGGATATCATATAAAAACCTCAATATCAACATATTTGAGTATAATGTGTAATCCACCCCCTCATTCTAATGCATGCACCATGTTTTTTAATTGTTCCACCTCCCCTTCTGTTCCTGTCTTACCCACAAGCAAGGGGTGCCATGTTGGAAATCTAAGTGTCTCTTACAACTTTGCCTCTGCTTCCATTCTCAATCAGGTCTGAATCAGGTCTCTTCCTGCTTGTTTCTGAAATCTGTCTCATCTTCTCAACCACCCCTGGTATTGTTTTAGTTCAAGCCCTGTTATCTTTTGCTTGAATTAGACAGACTTTAGGGCCCCAGTTATGATAGGTGTAATTTCCAATCCCATTATTCCTTTTCTCTCACACAGTGTCCCCCACTGCAGCACTTCTAAGCTTTGAATTTCATATTCTGATTTGCCTTTCCTCCTGTCCATTAACACATGGCTCTATCTGCCTGGAATCACCTTTCCCTTGTACTTACTACCTGGTCCTCCAAAAATTACATCTACTTCCTTCTAGGCTCATTTAAAATGTTATCTCTTTACTAGGCAGAATTAGGGACTTACCATAAAAAATAACTTTTGTACGTGCCTATTTTTGACGTCTTATTGATTTTGTATTTATCACCTCCACAGAGCTATGAATAAGAGGAGAGAAGTTATGTCTAATTAATCTTCTCCTTCTCAATGCTTAACAGAGTGCCTGGGCCATGTTAGACACTCACATTGTCTTGAAAGAAGGAAGGAAGGAAAGAAAGAAGAAAGGAATTTGGGGGCAGTACCATGGTAAATATGAACCCGTTTGTATGTTTCAAAAATAATAGCAACAACCAACATGTTCTCTAACACAGAAAGCAAGTAAAGAGAAGGTAGGATGCTATAGCAGATTTCCTATAGAATATGTCCTTATATGTTACCATAGTCCCAAAGCTCTAGATATAATCTGAGTGGGTGGCAATCAACCTTTTGGGAACAAGATGACTAAAAGAGCTGAATGAGTGATTTTCAGATTATTTCCTCAGTGTGTTGGGCACTGATCAGCTATTATTCTTATGATGAGGATCTTGGTTTCAATTAAATTAAAAAGGAAATGAGAATTGCTGCTCCATTTCAAAGATGATGAAAGTCAGGACTTGAGCAATTAATGAGTGCAGTGAGGTTTATAAGAAATTTTGACTTCCTATTTGTAACACTATGTCTTTTCCTCTCATTCCAAAAAAGCATTTCAAAATGCAAGTGAGAGTAGGGTTAATCAGTCAAATTTATGAATACATAAACCATTCACAAACTTTAATATTTTATTATTAGTAGCAATTTGCTTATGATATATCCTTCTACTGATTAAAATGGACCTGCATGTCTTAACTGTAAAGTTGGAAAACATTTCAATAAACTATTGATTGACTCACCAAACATCATTCTTTTACGGGCAGCCTGCGAAAGTGTAAATAATCAAAATGATCTCTACGATTAGGTGTTCAGGTACATTTACGTTCTTTCCATTAACAAATAGATATTTCTCAAAAGTGTATTTCTAAAAAAAAGATTTTCCTAATGCAATGTGGTGTCTTGGATTGGATTGGATTCTGGAAAAGAAAAGAAGATATTAGTGGAAAAACTATGGAAATCTGAATAAAGTCTGTAGGTTAGACAGTAGTTTTATACCAATGTTAATTCCTTAGTTCAGAGAAATGTACCATGGCTATGTAAAATGTTAACGTTAGGGGAATGTTGATGAGGTGCATGTCGAATCTCTTTGTACTATCTTTACAACTCTTCTGAAAGTCTAAAATTATTTCGAAATAAAATTTTCACAAAATGTTACCTCATCCTTACAGAAATACTTTTTATAAAATTATTATTACTGTGAAAAAGCAAGTTAATAAGTTCTCATACTCATCACCTATTTATCATCTGAAAATATGCACAAGATACAACAAAGAGCCTAAGGTATTGGATTCCCAGACCAGCATCAAGCCCTTTAATGAGTAAATGTAAGTTTACAGTTGTTCCAGTGTTACTACCTGGCCATTGCAGGGAAGGAGAATGAAGTGCCAGGAGATAAAATTGATTTTTTTTACTCCTTCTGCTAGATAATAATGCCTACCATCTATCTTACTTTTAAGATCAAGGCCAGGAACTAAGATACAGCCTGGAGAAAAAAAAAATCAAAATCAATATTATGCATTATATCCTAGCCGCATATGATTCATGCTGAAGTTAATACTGTAGATACAGGACAGAGCTAGTAATATCAATTTAGAATTACTTTTCAAGATTAGAATTTGTGATCATTTCCATGTGCCAAGGCTACATTTCTCCCTTCCTGGGAAAGCTCTGCTACATTAAAAAGTGTGTGTATATGTAAGTGTGTATGGTGAGGAGTGGGCCGTGTGCTAGAGATTAGACCAGAAATCAAAGTAGAGTATAGAAGAGGTGAAAAATAGTTTTTCTTCAAAGCCACCTTCATATAACTGACTGGGTACAAACAGGGCCGCTCAGAATCTGACGGACACATAAGCAGCATTAGGTATTTATGCATTCATTTAATAGGCATGCATTAAACACCTACTGTGTGCACACAGAAGGATAGTAAAAGGAAAGAAATCTAATTTTGCAGAATATAAAACTTACAGAGCAGTAGACTGAAATAATGATCTATTTTTCTTTCCTTTATATAATACGTAATTCTCACTGACATTAGTAGGGTTTAAGAATGAATAGGGAGTGAAAAATGTGCTTTATTTCCATTTATGCCCTGTCTTTAGCAGAATCTGCCCCACTTAAATGCAGCGACGTGCTGCAGAGCCTTAATGCGGGTATTGTGGCATCAAGAAATATGAGGAATGTTGTGTCAGAGCCTACATCTTAAAATGATGTGAGTCTTCTCAGCGTGCTTGCATTTTAGATGGAAAATAATGTAATGATAATGTTCAGAGTGAGGTTTAAAATTTTCGAACACTAAATGTGCTTTTTATATTCAAAGAAAAAAATGAAACCCACTCTCAGTATCACAGTTTGAAAACTTCCAGAAATATGACTGCAAGTTCTTACTCTGAAGGATTTATAGTGCAAACCAAAAATTTTTAATGATAACTACTCATACTCACTGAGTACCTAGTACACATGAGGTACCATGCTAAGAGCTCTGGTACCTCCTGCCAATAGTATGGTGCTGTAAAACCCATTAGTAGCATTCCCATCGGTTACATGGAGGCTTAGTGAGGTAGGATAAATAACACAATGTTAAACAGACAGTAAGTGGACCTGAGGTTCAAACTAAGGCAATCTGAGTCCAGAATCCACACTTGTAATCATGTTCCTTTGAACAACACTGCCTTCTCAGTTCAGTAATTTAATTACAACCACAGAATTTTTTTGCTTCTAAAATAACAAACAAATTTATTCTCATAGTTGAATAGAGCTTCCTTTCCCTACAAAAGACACATTTTTACATTGCCTTTTCTCTAGTTCTTTGACCTCCCTTAGTAAAAAAAAAAGTTGTTATTTTACAGCATTTAAAAAAAAAAGGAAATGTGTAAGTCATGAGAGTGGAAAGGAACAGAAGAAAAGTTGAGCACTGCAATTGGAAGAAGAAACTTTGGAGACAGATGGCACAAAAAGTGACAACAAAGGTATGTGGATAGCATTTGCTGATTGACATCCATTGTAGAGGCCTAAAAATGCTGTGTTATTACTGCAAATATTACATATAAAGTATGCAGGGCAAAATATCCTTCGAGGCCACATGGAATAATAGGTATTCCATGAGGCAAGTTGAACAAAGCTACAGTAAGAGGGGAAAGAGATGGCCTTACCAAAAAGAGAGAAAGCATGAATAGCAATGTCTACTTGGCAATACTAGGATCAGCCCTAGTGTTGGCATACACATAATAGTGTTCGACAAAGTAAAAAGAAGTCCCGTGTTCTGAGGCTGATCATGAGTACCTTCTCCTGGTACTTGGAAAATTAGGATCATTGATATGGTCAACAATGCATGCAGTGAGGAGCTGGTGAGAACTTTGGAGGGCTCCTGGATTGCACACCACGATGACAATGAGGTGAGTCCCACTCCGCACTAACCCTGACCATGAGGAGGGAGCCAAGCTGCCTTCCAAGGACGCAGAAATTTTAAACAGAAAATAATAAGCCAAATAGCAGAAGAAAGGGGGTGAGAGGTAAAAGAACTCTTTCTGGAAAGTTGGTTCCAGCAAGGGCAAGCATCTGTGAGCATCACCTCTAGGGCTGGTCATTTTTGTCTAGCCAGTGACTCTGTGTGACAGAGATTGCAAAAGCAATATGCCCGTTCCTTCCTCAAGAACTAAAAATAGACCCACCATTCAATTCAGCATTCCCACTACTGGTATCTATCCAAAGGAAAAGAAGTTATTTTATCGAAAAGATACCAGCACTCGAATATTTCCTTCAGCACAATTCACAATTGCAAAGATGTGGAATTAACCCAAGTGCCCATCAATTTGTGAGTGGATTAACAAAATGTGGTATAAGTATACCCTGGAGTGCTACGCAGCCATAAAAAAGGATGAATTAATACCTTTTGCAACAATTTGGATGAAACTGGAGACCATTAGCCTAAGTGAAGTACCTAAAGAATGGAAAACCAAACACCACATGTATTTGCTATTAAATTGGAACTAACCAATGAGCACAGATGTGCAGAGGGAAGGAAAACTTAGTGGAAACCAAGCAGGGGCAGAGGTGAGGACGGGATGGGTGAAAACCTACCTACCAGGTACAATGAACACTATTTGGGTGATGGACACACTTACAGCTGTGACCCAAGCTTTACAAAAGCAATCCTTGTAACCAAAAACATTTGTACCCCTGTAATATTCTGAAATAAAAATAAAAAATAAAAATATGCCCCCTTCTTTCCCACTCTGGCTCATGTAATAAAGGTGCTTCTTATTCAATAAATATTAAATATAAGCATTAGAGCATTCAGGGTCACTAAAAAATGATTGTAGAAAGTTGAGTGTTGCCACTTCACTTTTAAAACCCTCTTTTTTCTTACACAAACTGAGTGTGATCAGCTGGTGCTATGGACTGAATGTGTGCCCTGAAAATTTGTACGTTGAAACCCTAATCCCCAGGATGATGGTATCTGGAGGTGGGGCCTTTGGGAGGTAATTAGGTCATAAAGGTGGAGCCCTCAGGATGGGATTATTGCCCTTCTAAGAAGAGACATGAGAGAGCTTGCTTCCTCTCTCTGATCTCCGCCATGTGAGGTCACAGAGAGACGACAGCCATGTGCAGTCCAGGAAGCAGACTCTCACTGGACAAGGGATCTGCCAGCACCTGGCTCTGGGACTTTCTAGCCTCCAGAACTGAGAATATAGACATATGTTGTTTACGGCACCCAGTCCACAGAATCAGGCAGTAACAGCCCAAACTAAGACAGCCGGCAACCAGAACTGTCTTTATCCACATCTCCAGTGTGGCCGCATCTCTCATTTTGAAGACTAAATATCCCTTAGTGTGCCTGAAGAGAATAAGGGAAAACAGTTCCTTTTCCCTTTAGAGTCCTTCTTTGAAAATGTTTTTAGTTCTATTATATGCCATATGACATTTTGCATGACAAGTAACCCAAAAATGGGCTTAAGAGAAGGGAAAACGTACCCCCTACAGGCAAGCGATCAGTGTAGAAGGATTCTAACACGGCACGGACCCACTCTGCCTCCACGCTATTATTTATAGCAGCACACGGTCGAAATTCCCCAGGCTGCTTCTCTTTCTGTGAAACTGGTAGTGAGAAGTGCTTCAGGGAGAGGCTCCCAGGCACCTCGGTGCTGGCTGGAAGATCCGCGCAGGCTTCTCGGATTAGTGTCAAAGCCCCCATCTGGGTACTGTGGGTGCATCATCTGCCCAGTCCGGATGTGAATGTGTGGAATTCGGTACACACATGTCAGCTTTTTTTCTCAGAGCAGAAGGAAAGCCTGTGGGGAGAGATGATAACGATGATGATGATGATGATGACGCGTGTGTATGAGAGAGACTCTGTGTTTGTTTGTGGGAACTGATGAAACAAAATCCTAGTCAAGTTTTCTGACTTTTTCCAATTGTATACAAACGATTTTGCTTGTTCTTATGGTAATATCTTGATGATGGATACCTGTCACCTCTTTAATATGGTGCTTTGCTATTGCTGTTCTTGCAATTTCGACTAATAGTTGTGTACAGCCCATATTGCACTTAAATTTCATTTCCACGGAAGCTTATCTCATGATTATGGAAAAACAGTGGGCTTCGGAATCACACGCAAGGGTTCGAATCCTGAGCTCTCCTCTTTGTCAATCATTCAATGACATTTATGAGTACCTCCTACCTGTCAGGCACTAAAAGGCATGACAAGTCTCACCCTCCTGTCACTGAAGCTGCAATGGAGAAGACGGGCAGCCCCCAAGTAAAGCCTGCCCAAGGTGGGAGGTGGAGTGAAGGGCTATGAAGAAAAGTGAACTAGGCTAAAGGGGGACCAGGGAAGGCTGGCTGAGATGACGGTTGAGCAAAGACTTGAAGAGAAGGAGGGGGCCACACAGCTCTGAGGGAAGGGTGTGCTGGGGAGAGCAAATGGTAAGTTCAGGGGCAGGCGTGGGAAGCTCCTGCTGAGACAGAGCAAAGAGGCCCACGCAGGTGAGTAGACGGAGCTTGGAGGCATGCACATGAGATCAGGTAACCTTGGTAAATCGCTTCCTTTGAGCTTTAGTTTTTCAGCTAAATGTGGGAATAATTATAATAGGTAGTGGAGGTCGGGGGTTATTGTAAGGGCTAGAGGAAAAATTTCTAAGGGACTTATTACAATCTGGTTCAAAACATGTTCTCCATGTTCACCCACTCCCTCTCCAAGCTTCTGTGTCTGGCTCTGTGCCCTGAGAGCCCAAGCACTGCCCAGCTCCTCCCTGGCCCCCTGCAGGCCTGATCGGAGGTCTGGGAGAGAGAAGTTGGGGTGTTTCCTCTCCACTTCCTTCCTGCATTGGTGCTGTGTTTCTGGCAGTAGCTGCATTTCCCCAAGAACATAGCCTCCTGCAGGAGGTCCTTCCTCCCTTATTCCAGTTCTCCAGGGCTCTTTCATCACCTCCTTCCCTTGTTGTTCCACTTTATTGGTGGCAATTGCTTTCCACACTTGGTCGTCTCTGGGTGTAGCACCATCTCGCATTGGTTTGCTTTTGTGTTCCTCAAGCGTGGACAACACCTTTGTAGGTAACACTGTCCTTAAAGTTTCTTCATTGGAATAATTTGGCAGAAGTTCTAATTAACATTTGCATAGCCTTACATACGTATATTTTTTTAAGAGTGAGGACACTTAAAATCTACTGTCTTAGTGACTTTTCAAATATAAAGTACATTGTTACTAACTATAGTCACCATAATGTGCAATAGATCTGTGTGTCTGTGTTTTCAGGATACACAGGATTGCATTTAGTGTCTAGCTGAACAACCCGGGATAAACTCCTTTTCTCAAAATCCTTAGCTTGATCACATCTTTTGCCATATAAGTCGATAGTCACAGGTTCCAGGGATTAAAATACGGACCTGTCTTTTGGAGGATTCACCATTCAACCCACTACATATTCATCTTTTTTGTCCTATTTTTGGCTGTTCTGATGTTATACAACCCTTCTCTCATTTTCTAGCCTTGACCTCTGTCCCTTTACTTATATTTTAATCCCTTCCCCCCATCTGAATCTGGGTGTTAGAATGCCTTTGCCCATTTCTTCTTCAATTTCTCCAAAATGGAGCAACTCCTCCACAAAACCCAAGGAAGAGCTTTTTCTATTTCTTTAGTTCAAAATAGTTTTGACTGGCAATATAAAATGTCCTCGAGCCATTTCCAGAATTTTCTGGGAAAATAAGCACCTGGAGGAAATTGGTTCAGTTTATCACCGGAAGAGTTAAACACACGGAGGCTCAGGAACTCTGTGACATAGGCTTATATTATTAGCTATGAAAAGCAACATATGTTCAGTTTATCTTTGACAATATTTAATCCTGCTCTTTGGCATGGGCCACATTCATGTAAAATTCTGCATATTTATCTGTTAGAACATAAATTTCATCATAGTGAAATTTCACATATTTCATCATAACAAAAAAAGAATTTTCTTCAATGTTTGTACTTCTATTCTGAAGCACCCACTTGATAATCCTCATTTCGTTTCAACCATGCAATGAGAAATCTGGGTGCTATGGTATGGTGAAAAGAGAAGGATACGGTTTTTAGCATCTCTTCTGAAGGTGAGGGAATCAGTTCGGCTATGAGCGTTTCTGGACCTCAGTTTTCTGTTCAGTTAAATGAAGGAGAGAGTGGAAGTTGTCTATCCGTCTCTCAAATAGAAAGTTTTCATTCCATTCTGACTTCAATTTGAATGCTGTTTTTAAAACTGACAAATGATGCTTTTCTTGATAAAAAATGCTTTTATAAAGGTTCAAAATGTTAAGTTCTACTGATATTGATATTAACAAAAAAAGCACAGCAATCTTCGGGACAGCATTTGTAAATTACTTTAGTTCTTCTCTAAGAATTCAAAGGAGACTAAAATTGTTTGTTTCCTCTCCTTTGGCTTCATTTTGATCCCCCACTGTGCACAGTAAGGGGAGAGAGGCCCCACACAAAAGGAAGAGAAAATAAACTAGATGATCAATCAGAGGACTGAGGTTTTTGGTTTTTTGCTTTTGTTTTTGCTTTTCTTTAACCCAGAAATTCAGGTGCTAATTATTCTGCCAACCTTCCTACACAGAGATAGGGGATGACCGCAAAGCCTAATACTGTGAATTCTAATAAAAGAGAGAAAGAGAGAGAGAAAAGAAAGAAAGAAAGAGAAAGAAAGAAAGAAAGAAAGAAAAAGTTTTTGTATAAAAATCTCTTCATGATTTCAGTTTCAGCTGTGCACTGAATGTTTTTAAATGTTTCTAATACAGCATCATTTTCTACAACTGCTTTTGAATATGTCCTCAATTTTCTCATTTCAGCTTTGTCGGTTCATCTGTTCCCAGTGCCACCTGTTGCAAGAATTGTTACTTCTCCAGATACCAGAAAATTGTGTTCCTCCTACAAGTTTTTAAAAGAACGTTTCCACTAATACTAAACCTTTAGTCAGACTGCTGGTAGTCTTCCGGGTTTAAGGCACTGTCACGGTAATTTTTCCTTAGAAAACAGGTTCTAAACTGAGAAATTCCGAGGTCTAATCTTGATTTGACTTTTGCTGCAGAAGTGGCAGCCCTAGGGAAGCCATTTCTTTCCTACGTCCCTCTTTTAAAACTGCAATTATTATATCTACCTCTTCCACACATAAAATTATTAGATAAATTGATTCGGTTATGGACTTTCGCAGGCCAGGGAACATGTAGAGAGGATAACATTTATTTTAAATTGCTGTCTTACTTGGCCAACTAGGACTGGCAGACTTTCTCGCTGGGCTGCCAGAGGAGATACTACTGGCAAGGCAGCTGAGCCCTAAACTACAGTTCAAACACCCCAAGGGGCTGCCACCAACTGCAGAGAAGCTGCCTTAGCTCCGGAACCCTAGTGTGCTTATGTAAGAGGATCACTGTTCATCTTGACATGGCTGACAAAATATTTCCAGAGTCAGGGAAGACATATGCCTTACCAAGTTGAGTTTGTAGAAAATAGAAAGGCTACTATTAAGGTGCGATTTTTGTGTCATACTTTAAATGCGTTAAATTTTCTATGGTAAGTTATCGATTTTCCTTATGTAGTTTTTCTTCTCAGAGTTGGCCTCTTGTTGCCTGTCGTATCTTCAATACCAAGGAAAGTCTCTGAAACATAGTATATCATCACAAAAATTCATTAATTCGTACATCACTTATTTATTGACTACCTTGACTACCTACCATGCAGCAAATACATTCCCAGGCCCTGGGAAACAACAGCAAAACAAAACAACACCACCACACCAGAATCCCAGTGTTTGTATGGTTTATATTCCAGTTAGCAAGAGTGTAGGAGTATAGATATCAAAATTTATTTTTGCTTACCTAAAGGCATTCTGATTGATTCAATGGTTCCAATTTTTCCTGTGTAAACTTAGGAAAGTGTCTTAACCACCCCGTGCTCACTGCATCATCTATAAAATAGACATAATGATAGTTCTTAACTCACTGGCCATGGCAAGGATTAAATAAGTAAAACACACATAACTCACATGTAATAATAAATCTTAGAATACAGCCTGGAACATACTGAGTGTTGAATATTATCTATTACTATTATTCATTTCATTTTAAACTCATTATGCATCTGGTTTTCTCATGTTGCCAATAGGGTCTTCTATCTGCCTTCCTACTAGCTGTGTGTACATAGTATGCCAAATAATACAAACTTCACCTGGAAACCAGTAAGGGTAAAATGTAAGTCTGTGCAGATATAGAATGTCCTTGCTTTCATAAAGTTTGTATTCTAATAAAGGAAAACAGATAAACAAATAGATGTGTGACAAGCCATTGTGCTATGGAGAAAAATAAATTAGGTTAAGTGACAGAGAAAATCTTGCTTCAGGTTGAATGATCAAGAAGATCTCTCCAAGAAGATGACATTTAAGCAGAGACCTGAAAGAAATGAGGGAATTAGTCACATGTGCATTTGGGAGCATTGCGGTCCTGGCAAAGGAAACAGTGAATTCAATGACCCCATCGGAAACAAAAGGACTGAGATTGTTGAACATCTAGGAGCGTATTTTTCCAACGAGAACAGGATCTATTTAGGGAAATCATAGTGTGAAACTAATTTCTAAACAGCATTTGCATGCTAAGACTAGTTTATGCCTCACCAGTGACCATACAATAAATGCTTTTTAGTTATTGCTAAAGTATAATTTTCCAAAAGGTAAAATTATGACTGCCATGCAAGTGTAAAATGAATCCTTATCAAAGATTTTATTCAACTCTTTAATTAATGAGAGAACCAGTAAGTTATTAAGATCAGTTCAAAAGATATTTGTGGATCCAGGTATTTATAGACAATTTAATAAAGGGCAATTAGAGTGATATTGCTGGATTAGATACAAAACTGGTTATCATCCTATAGGACAAGCCATAACTTTGGAATTATTTTTTCTACTGCACAAAAATTATTTGCCTCTCTATTGGACAAAAATCTTCATATTAACATATAACCTCACAATTAAGATCTTTAATCAATAGTAAATTGGGTAGGTCCATTCTTCTATATACACTGAAAAGATATGCCACTCACTTTTTGCTTTATTTCAAAGTTTTGGATAATTTTTCCTAAGATGATTTAACTTTTAGAGAAATGCCTTGAAATGAATAATGAGGTTTACACGCGGTTGCTTAGCATGTGTTAGCTTCTGCCAACTATAAAGATTCAGGAAGTTGAAAATCCATATTCCCGAAACTTAGACAAGTAGAGTCCTTTTTCTCCTCAAATAATCCCTTTTATTCCGATAATCCCTTTTGTTTTGTTTAAACAAGTTTTGGTTACGATTTGGTGGGGTTTGTTTTATTTTGTTTTGTTTATCTGTTTGTTTGTTTTTTGCTACAAGCACAGTCCTCACTGGTAGCAAATTAGAACTCAGGGGAACAGCTACTTGAGTGTATTTCATTCCAGTATTTGACCCACACACTTCAATAGATGGAAACAAAGACATTACTTTGACCAGTAGCTAATAATTCATAGAGCTGATTAATTCCGCATAGATCCACGGATACCTTGGAGATCCGGATTCTTTTTAGAAAATGTATACAGGAATTCTGTGCTTCTAATTACAGACTGACAAGGTTCCAATTCCTTCAAACTGTGTAACGTAGATAAAGAGAATGTCTAAGTTTTTGGATGGGCCTTTTAATTTTTGAAATGCAAAAACATTTCCCTTTGCAGATGGTAACATCCTCATTTCTTTTGCTTCCTGGACTTTAATGCAAACACAAAGAATGAGAAGCATTTCCCAACTTTTTCTTGTCAAGGGTCAGAATGGGTCATAGGTCTTCAGTGTTTTTTATCGTATCACTGAGAACATTTCCTTTTTCCCTGTCTTCTCTTACTTCATCAGATGCCTGCCTCATAGCTCATTGTCCAGATATCAAAGAGATGAGGATCATAAGGAAACAATTACCCTCTCATGACAAGGCAGTGGATGGAAGGCTTTACACTATTAAAAATGAGGGTAAACATTAACAATTACTCAGTATGAATTGAGATGCAAGTTTATTAATCTCTATACTCCACAAAGACCTGTAAGCTTCTGCAAACTACCCAAATAGAGGATAATAACTAGCCTCAGCAGCACAATAAATTCCATCACCAGAATAACTTTCGCTCCTCTCTTTAGACACAGCTACTCTGCACAACCAAGAGCTAGATCTGCACCCTCCAGCAAAATAGCTGCTCCTGAGGCAACATTATAAGCTAGACCTTATTCCTTTGACCAGGCTGCTCTGTGAAGTCATTTGCAATCTATTTTCTTTTAATTGGAAACAAATTAGTACTGTCTGGAGAGAACAATGTGAACATTGAGCCACAATCTTTTGGTAGAGCACACCACAAACAGTATGAGCAATTTTTTTTTTTAACACATCCTTTTTAGTTACAACTTTTTAGCCTCCTATTATTTTATGTTGCCTCTAGGGTTCCACTATAAGCAAGCCATTAATGCTAATGTGAAAATCTTGCAATGTTTGGAATAAATTAAGCACATGCTGTACCCTAATTATTTTACAGGTATTACCGCTTTGCTGGCTAGGTTGTGAGCAGGAAGCTAACTGGAAACTTTTTTAATCATCTGGTAGACATTAAGCTGAAAGGATATCTGTCTATGCCCATTGCTTAAACTCTGTTTAGTAAACAGACTGCACACAGCTAACTGCTCTGACTTCTCTTTGAAATGAGTATATAAATAAAAGGCCACCACTGCTGTGTATATTTCCATTTATGAAGCTTCTAACCACAGGGTTGTGCCATCATTAAACGAGTGGGCTGTGGAAGTGACTGAGCTGGAGATAAATGTCAATTAGTGCTCCTGGGAGAGAAGATGAGTCAACTACCTACTGTCTTCAAGAACATGATAATTGTTTTATAGCTTCTCTAGCTCAAAGGTTATTTTTAAAAGGAAGTTGGGGTTAGGTAAGAGATTAAAGCCTTCATTTGCTTAAAGCTGAGATCTTCATGGGATGGACCTTAGACCCTTGGAATAAGAATTACCGAAAGTCTTTGTAAGATGGATTCCTAAACTTAATCTTGCCTTGACCTTTCGAATCAGAATTCTGGATGTCAAACCCCAGATTCTACATTACTAAGCACTGCCCCCCACCCCTACCTGCCTCCCCCACTGGGGAATTCTTATTCGAACTAAGTTTTAACAGTCACTGGGAGATTTCTTTTTTCTGACCCTGTTCTTCATTCTTAGTTCTTCCTAGACACACTCCTCTGGGTTGCACTCCATTTCCCAGGCTTGCCCCTGAGTCAAGGAAGTGAAAACTGTATGGTCACATTTAAGGCATATCTTGAAGGGTACTTTCTTAGTCCATTTTATGCTGCTATAACAGAATACCGCAGACTGCATAATTCATAGTGAACAGAAATTCATTTGGCTCACAATTCTGGAGGTCAGGAAGTCCAAGAGCATGGTGCTGGAATCATCCCATGGCTGATGGTGAAGGGAAAGAGAGGGTAAGAACAAGAGAGAGCAAGAGGGGGCCAGACATACTTTTATAGCAAGCCCACTTCCACAATAGTGACATTAATTCATTCGTGGAGACCTCATGTACTAAACACCTCTTCAAGGTTCCACCCCTCAACCCTGTTGCATTGTGGATTAAGTTCCCAACATATGAACACTGGGGAACACATTCAAACCCTAGCAGTTACCTTTGATAGACCTGATGGTGAGGCCAGTTGAGTAGATACTCAACTAGAATTATCAAAGCCAGGTTGGTGAATCACTTAGAGAAAGTTAAAAGATTAATCTCACTTACTGGAGAGCGGTTGTGTTGTCCTACCTAGTAGAGAGTAGTTTGAGTGGATTAACACCTTTTGGGAATATGAGGTACAGGATTGGTAATACTTGTGTGATTCTTACAAATGCAAATTAACAACTTGCTTTGGCAGAATATATCAGAATTTGAAAGTGCTAGTTGGGTCAGCTTATAGCATGGTTTGACTTCTGACCCAGGCCTGGGGAGCCCAGAACAGAAGAACTCCATGACCCTCAGGAAACATGCTACACACTAGCTATCAGTTTTCATCTCTAGAAGCTGAGCACTAGGAGATAACTATCTTTATCTCTGGAATCCGAAAATTCTAGAAAACTCAATTCCTTTTCATTTTGGTCCCAATTTAAATTTGGGTTACATCCTTATTTTTTATAGGCACAATATTTGCTCTGTAAAACTTATTTACTTTGTGTGTTAAATTTCCCAAAAGGAAATGTTTTAAAAGATGTCATTTAAACAGTGACAACAGTTTTTGTTTTATTTTAAAGTGAAAGCATGTGAAATAAATGTAATGTAGGCAGCTATCACAGTAAAATGGAAAAATCTCTCATTTATCACCCAGGATTCATTTCTTAAAGGTTATACATAGCTTGCATATCTTGCATTATATTTATTACTTATGCAGGATATTTTATTGGAAGATTCTGTGATTTTAAACAAGACTCTTTTTGATTTTCTAACATATTTTCAGATATATAATTGATTATTTATTCTGGAATATTAGCTTAAACTAGGTAGAGTTGCTGATACTGGTTCAAATTTAGGTTTTAAATTCTTAGAAATGTAATGTGACCCTGTAATTTTTAGGATATGCAAAAAACATTAAAAAAAATTCATGACTTATGAGATCAACAAAGAACCCATTTTAATTTGTGTAAGTTTTAATAAAGCAAAAGAACAACAGGCATAACCAGTTTCTTTAAAAAGGTAGGGCAAGAAGTTTTATTTAATATATCTTTAACTGCTTTTGCGGAACACTTGCTAAAAGAAAGCCTTTTGTGAATGGTAAGAATGCTTTTATTTCTGCTGTCTACAAACAGAGGGGTGTGGAATCTTGTTTGTTGAACTTGATTTTGGAACTCCACCTTGGAGATAATTGAAAAGACTCTAATCCTCACCAATATATTTCATATAAACCATGACAATGACTTCTAAATAAGCAGCATCAGTCATTGCAGAGATCATAATGATATACCCCTGATTTCTCTGATCCCAATTTGAACCTAAATTAATGAATGCTACCTGGATAAAGGAAAGAGACTTGAACCAATACTGTCATGTTATTGCTATGAATTGAGTTCACCAAGAGATTACAGTCAATATTCACCTCTTTTTGGAAACATTCCACTTCTTCTTGGGAACATAAAAATAAGGTATTTGGATGATGAGATTTTATATATGTTTATGTAAATAAGATCATCCTAAAAAACAATCTTGTCCTAATGATCACTTCTTTTTGACAGAAATCTCCCATTAAATTGGGACATTCTGTTTGAGAAGTGCATCCTTGTCATAAACAGCATTTGAAAATATGAAGCAAACAAGGACCACATATAAAACGAGAATGGTAGAAAATGCAATTTATTCTTATAGCCACTAAATTGGCCTTGCCATTCAGAAAGATAATGGTGCCACAGTAAAAAACAAAACAAAACAAAAAAAAAAACCCCCAAAAAAGACCTCTTAAAAGAAATTATATACTAAATTTTGTGAATCAACTTGGTATTACAATTATGACTGGGCAAAACTTTCCTTTTCATAGAGTTCTCCATTGAGCCATTGTTCCCAATTCAAAAAAGGAAGGAGCCAAAAACCATCAGGAAGTGAAGCGCCTAAACTATTGCCCTGAAATTTATTTGTGTTCTTCCTGTGTCGTGATCTCTCTTTACTTGAGGGAGCTCAGGGCTCCAAGTCTCTCGACCCCTGCCTGTTCAGCCTCCGGGAGGGGAGCTGGCTTTTATAATGTCGGGTGCCAGGTTTTCAAACACTGTTTTCTTTCCCACGAGTCCAATAAATGCTGGCTTGTTGAGTCATGTGCCCTCCAGAAGGCAAAGAGGACTTACAAAAGATTCCCCATTTTCTTTAGCTGTGATACATCCTACTCTCCCCAACTAAATCAGGTCTAGTTCATAGGCGGAAACTCAGACCCAGGCTTGCGTTGCCACACACACACCTAACTCACAAATGTCTTTTCTTCCTGAGCCTTGTTTTTTTGACTTTCAGTTTATTGTTGCTGTCAAAAGGAGATAAGCATATGTTTGTCAAGATTACTTCCTGAAAAAGATCTCATTTTGGACTCATTAAATAAATCGTGACTTTGAAAAAGTGTAAGAAAAAGATTATTTTTGTTTCTCCTTTCCTCCAGAAAGTGGTTTGCATTAGTAGAGCAGTTAATAAAACTGCTTTGGTCAAGGTTGTATGTGATTTTTTTTAAATCTAATGTGATTTATATGATAAAGCCACTTCTATATTACACTTCCTCCTGGTGTCCAGACTTCTCATTATCATTGAATCACAGTACAACCTCCTAACAAGTCTGAAATTTAATTAGAAACACTACTGTTTCATTATGAGCTCTGAGGTCCAGCTCTTTTTTTTTTTTTATATATATATCTGATAGTAGGTGCTATTAGACTTTAGCCTCTTTCAATTATTTTCCAAGTATTTCAATTGTTGGCACATAGGTCTAAATCCATCAAAAACAACAACAACAAAAAAATTGAGACTCTCTTAGGTACCTGGAAATCTACCAGGTGATGAGAGAGGAAAAGAATATAAAAGATTTATTAATTGACCTTGAAAATATTAAAATTAAATAGATAAAACTATTGAAATATTTAAGGGATGGACTAGGAGCTTTTCCTCTAAATGCAACAGAATTTTAGAGATTTTATAAATCTGTTTTGGCTGGGATAGTAAAAGGAGGATTCACAAAGGCTTTGGGAATTATGAGATACTAGGACATGAACGCATGGAATTGTGGAGGACAGAAAATAGAATGCGAGCCAAAGCCTAAATAAATGAAGCATATGTTAGAGATGGCATCACCGTCTCATGTTGGAGTCTGCTTGCCTGCAAGGAAAGGTTATGTGGGAAAAGATTGAGATATCAGGTTGAATAGGCTTATCGGTCTAGTTTACAGTGACTTTAAAAGCCAGGCAAAGTACCTTAGATCATGCCCTCGGATAGCTGGGTCCTAAAGGAAGCAGATGCCAAGACAGAGAAGCACAAGAAATATATGGAGGGCAATGCCTCTTAAAGATAAGGACGGAGAGAGAGCTGGGGTAGGCAAGAAGACCTTTCAACCACGGTGGGTCTGACACCTGTGAAAAAAGAGGGGAGAAAGAAGGGGAGATGGTTAGAAAGAGCCTCTGACTGCAGTGCACCTCTGAGGAAGTCCCAGATTGCCCCATGGGAGCCCCAGCACAAAGATGGCCTGTGGAGGGACCCCTTAGACAGAAATGGCCAGGCTGAGGGCTGCCACTGTTCCAAGTCATTGTCTGAGGCTGCCTTGGAAGAGCAGAGCCTCAGCTCAAAATCAGGGGCAGATCCTGAAGTCACCCACAACTGCAGGCTATCAGCTGGGATAGGGTCACTTCCCACGGCAACCTCTCTCAGTCAGGGCAATCTCATTGGCACACCCCGTGGAAGCCAGAGCCCTTAACCACCTTTATGGGCAAGTCCGATTAAAGGAACTCTGCACATTGTCTCCAACTTACTTTCCCAATCTCCTGTCACACTAATCTCTCCCTATACAGGTGGCTTTAAGAGCTCCTTATTCCTACAGTTCTGGAAAGGTCCCTTTGCCCATAACTGCAAGAGGTCAACAAAAAATTCTGCTAAAAAAACCTTATTGGCTCCAAAATAGAAAAGTTATAACATTGGTTTGGTATTAATCAATATTTTATTAGTTGTCAATTTTAGAAGACATTTTTTAGCTATATTAAATATTAAATTTAGTATCTCTGAACATATTATAATTGAAAACAGTTTATAGGTTAGATATCCTCATTCTTTAAAGTTTTCCAGAAAATGGGCAATAATTAATGAGAAGTGAAAATCAACTTTAAGCAGTTACTCTTAGCCAATTAATTCCAAAGTCAAATTTTTACAGCAAAAATGTATGTTGAATGTGGGATATTGGTGCATTTTAATATGTTTTATATAATGAGTGGTGGGGTTTTCAATGTGTATATATATTAGAAGATCCTAAAATGGCCCTGATTCTGCAAAGGTGCTTCTGGGACAGGTGAGTGTCTATAGAGCACTGTTTACAGGTATTTTATTATCTTTAACTAAAGTAGCTCCTCTTTTATTCATTTTATATGCTGGGATCTGATACACACACACACACACACACACACACACACACACACACACACACACGTAAGTAAATAAAATGCACCAAGCACTGTTATAGAGACTGGGGGTATGACCAATAAACCATAAAAACTGTTACAGAAAAAAGAAAAGAAAAAATTTATGCCTTCAAGTAACTTACCTTATAAGAAGGTTACTGGCTACAAATATATATATATATATATATATATATATATATATATATATATATATATATATAGTATCAAGAGATAGTATATTAACTAATGATAAGTATAGCTGAGAGAAAGAGAGAAAGAAAGAATGAGAGAAGGAAGGAAGGCAGGAAGGCAGGAAGGAAGGAAGGAAGGAAGGAAGGAAGGAAGGAAGGAAGGAATTTTAAACAGAGAGATCAGGGAAGGAATCACTGGAGAAGATCCAGTAGTGAGACAGGAAGATGTCAGGGAGAAGGTCCTGAGTTTGGCTTTGGACATGTTTTATTGAGATTGGCTTGGATTTATTTCCTTATAAATCCAAGTGGAAAGTAGAAGTGCATACAACATAATTGGATATACTTGTTTGGAGTTCAGGGCAAGGTCTCAGCTAAAGATACAAACTGGAGAGTCATATACAGTCGACAGATGATGTTTCAGTTAACAGCAGACTGCATATACAATGGTGGTTCCATAAGATTATAATACCATGTTTTTACCGTACCTATTCTATGTTTAGATATAAAAATACTTACCATTGTATTCCCATTGCCTACAGTATTCAGTACAGTAACATGCTGTTCAAGTTTGTAGCCTAGGATCAATAGGCAATAGGCATATAGCTAGGTGTATAGCATGCTACACCATCTAGGTCTGTGTAAGTATACTCTGCAATGTTGGCACAATGACAAAATCACCTAAAGATGCATTTCTCAGAACACATAACCATTGTTAAGTGATGCATAAATGTATACCTTACTGAACACACTCATTCAATCAATAAATATACGTGGAACACCACCTATGTGCTGAGCAACTGCTCTAGGCACTCAGGGTATATGGCAGTGGACAACACACACACAAAATCCCTTCCACATGAAACTTACTATTAAGTTAGGTGTGGGAAAGGACAATAACTGCATATAAGCACATTAGATAATTTGATGACTAATTTTATGAATTTGCTGAGCCATTATGTCCATACATTTAGTCAATCATTATTCCGAATGTTTCTGCAAGGGTGTTTTTGAGTGGGATTAGCATTTAAATTGGTGGACTTTGAATAAAGACATTGCCCTCCAAAATATGAGTGGGCTTCATCCAATCATGTAAAGGCCTTAATAAAACAAATGAGTGACCTCCCCTAAGCAGGAAGGAATCCTGCAGCAGACAGACTTTGAACTTGAACTACAACATCAACTCTTCCCTGGGTCTCCAGCCTGTTGTCCTTCCTTGAAAATTTTGGATTAGCCTCCAATTCCTTAAAATAAATCTCTCTGCATATATTCACATATCCTATTGGTTCTGTTTCTCTGGAGAATCCTGACTGATACAGACGATGACAAGGAAGAAAAATTAAAACTAGGACTAGGTACAGCGAATGTGCCAGATGTGTGTATGTGGTGGGGGAAGAGAACCTCACTGGAAAAGTGACATTTTTAAAGGCCTGAAGGAGATGCTTTCTTTGTGAAGATGAAATCATATCATTTAGGGCAACAATCAGTCAAACTCATTTTGTAAAGAGCAATATAGTAAATATTTTTGACTCTGCAGGGCATACAGTCTCCATCACAATGATTTAGCTTTGTGACTGTAGCATAGAATTGGTCATAGGCAATAAAAATAAGTGTGGCCGTCTTCCAATAAAACTTTATTTGCCACATCAGGCAATGAGTAGGATTTGTCCTATGAGTAGTACTTTGCAGACACTGACCTGGGGAGTCAGCAGAGTGAGAGGAAAGTGAGTTCTGTGCCACACCAGTGGTCACTAATCAAAGAAATGAGGATGCATGATAATAGAACATAAAGGAGAAGAGACCAGTGAGAGACTAGGAAAACTAGGAGAAGGCGATAGAAGAAATGTACCGTATTTCAAGAAAGAGGGTGCAATCATGCAGATCAAAAGTAGCTGAAAAGTCCAGTAGGATGAGTCCTGAGACTTGGCTATCAAATCAGATAGCAACATGGCTGACCCTGGTGGGATGACTGTACATTTTAGTATGAGGATAATCGGGTGCTCCACCTAGATCTGCTGTTCAGAGCTAACATAATCACATAAGCATCCTTCAGCTACTGGGATTTGGGCTTGCAGCTATAGACCTCCCTGGGAATTGCCTTCATCTATAGGAAACCTCCTCACCTAAAGTTATGCCCCCGACTCCCATAGCTGATGTAGGGACACAAAGGCTAGCCAGCCCCCTTGACTGAATTTGGGATGATGATGAAGGGCCAACCCAGCTGCAGAGCTGTCCCACAGCATAGACTGAGTCTCACTTGTACTCATGTGGTGAATTAGCCTCTCCCGCTGCCCGATCCCGCTTTCCTCACCTTCTTACAGGTATGCCTCCTGGAGTAATCACCACCTGCACAGCCCATCAACCTTCCTCATGGAGCTCTCCGTCTCAGTGTCTGCTTTTACAGAACACAATCTCAGACATGGGGTTTCCTGTGGATCTCGCAGGTCTGCCGATGAAATTGTTAATGGGACCCCCTTCACTCTTAAATGTGTCCCAGCTGGGGTGACAAACTATATGGACACACTAGTCCATGTGGATGACCTTCGCAAGAACAGTTTGGTGGCATAATAGGGGCACCATTTGGAAGGATTTGATGGAGAGGAACCAGGGAAGAGGAATTGTACACAGAGAATACAGACAATTCTACAAAAAGTCTTTTTCTCCCTATAGAACAGAATAAGTTGGAAGGGATAGTGGGATCAAAGGAGGCATTTGCTTGTTAAGCCAGCGAGCAGACAGCATATGTTTTTGCTGGTCTAATAAAGAGGAAAAAATAAATGCTGCGGGAGAGAGAGAGAGTGGACATTAGCTGAAGCAATGTTCTTAAGCAGATGTTTCCACTCATAAAAAGAACCCATTGGTTCTTGTGAATTTTTAATGAGATAATTTATGAAAATAGCTTAGCCCAATGTCTAATACACACAGTGGGCACACTAGCAAGCATGGGGCCAAAGTCATCCACAAGCTCATGGTGTTTCCTGTACAAACTATTGCCTTATACCGTGTTGGTAACCAACTAAAAGCTCCAGGCATTTTTATCATGAATTTTTATACACCTCCCCCACTGAAAGTATACCAAGTATTATAACCTCAGAATGTTCAAAGTCATTTTCCCAAATCAGTGCCTTTCCTGACTAGTAAGCAGAATAATATCACCCCTCTCAGCCCCCCGGATACTCACGTCCTAATGCCTGGAATGTGTGAATGTGTTATGGTACGTGGAAAAGGGGGAACTGAGGTAGCAGATGAAATTAAAGTTGCTGATTAGCTGACTTTAAAATAAAGGATTATCTTGGATTATATGGACAGGCCCAATATAGTCAAATAGATTTTTAAAAGTGGAAGAAGAAGGCAGAAAAGGAGAATCTGAGAGATGGCAGGGTGAGCAGGTCTCAGCCAGGTGTTGCAGGCTCGGAAGGCAGAGGAAGAAGGGCCTTGAGTCAAGGAAACCAGGCAGCCTCCAGAAGCTCCAAGAGGCGAGAGGAAGTCTTCTCCCCAAGAGCCTCCAAAAATTAACACAGCCCTGCAGACACGTGATTTTAGCCCAGGTAGACCAACTAGGACTTCTGGCCTTCAGAACTGAAGATAAATCTGTGCTGTTGTAACCCACCAAGTTTGTGGTAATTTGTTTTAGCAAAAATAAGAAAGGAATGCACAGACTTTTCCACTGCTGAGCATTATATCACTAGAATGCAAGGAGTAAAAGATTGACAAGGAGAGGGCCCTTTCGTCTCTTCTCATTCTTCTCATATTCAGTGAGTTTCATGTAGCATTCCATTACCTACCAAAGGAAGTTTCAAAATCTCTAGGTTGGCATTCACAATTCTCAAGACTCTTGGCTCTGCCTGCTTTTTTCCACTCTTTTATCCTTGATATTTTATCTGCCTGGAATACTTTTTCCCTATTTCTCCTCCACTCAAAATCATATCTCTCTTTAAAATTACAAATCAAAATCCAATTCTTACATCAAGCCTTTTCTGATATTCCCCATCCTCACCCTCAATTTTAAAGTAGATATATACCTTCTCATAGTATATTGTTATTAATATAATAATCACTAAATAAATGTTGAATGAATGAAAGTCAAATTTGCCTAAAAATGTTTTTGGAGTTGTGTGTCCAACTCCACTCCATACTACCAGCTTCAAGAATGTCTTAGTCTGTTGTGTGTTTCTGTAAAGAAATATCAGAGGCTGGATAATGCATAAAGAGAAGTTTATTTGGCTCACATTTCTGCAGGCTATACAAGAAGGTTGGCACCAGCAACTGCCTGGATTCTGGTGAGGGCCTTGGGCTGCTCTCACTCAGGGCAGAAGGAAAGCCAGCATATGCAGAGATCACATGTCCAGAGAAGAGGCAAGAGAGAGAGAGTGGAGAGGTGCCAGGCTCTGTCTAACAGCCAGCCCTCTCGGTAACCAACAGAAGGAGAACTCACTCACTGCTCTCCCCGTTAATCCTTTCATGAAATCCTTTTAAGAGGGATCTGCCCCCAGTAGGAAAACACCTCCCATTAGGCCCCAACTCCAACACTGGGAAATCAAATTTCAATATGAGGTTCGGAGGGATCAAACATGCAAACCATAGCAAAGGGTTTTGATATATTTGAACAACTACCATAATGATTATGCAAGTGCTTTTCTAGCATATATTTGAGATGGAAATATTAAAAGATAAAGTAATCTTCAGTGTCATTTGGTCTATAAATGGTGACATTTAGATTTTATTTAATACCTTTATTGAAAAACATAAATATTATCCATTATAATAGACTCATAAGTTAAGACTAATGCAGTCAAAGGACAGATGCACAGTGATATTTTTGGAATAAAATACAGGATTCAAATCCAGAACCACTAGCAGGCCTGTGGTATGGGTTGGGATGGTCGGAAAAATGAACTAAATAATGAAAGTACTTAAAATGTTAGGATTAATCTCTGTGGAGGTCCATTTTTCATGGAAGCCCATTTGTAACTAAAATGACTTTCTTTCTCTTCCTGTTAGCAAAACTATACCTTCCAGGATTGTTAATAGAAATTCAATTTCATGATTGAGTTTGAATTTGTAGACATTTCCTTTTGCTGCTGCTAATAAACTCAGATGTTAATTTGTGCACTTCGATATATTTAGCGTAAGTGTGAGCTGATGTAGAATTTCCTGGATTTGGACATCTGAAAGAGCAAATCTAATCATAGGATGGTTTAAAAGATTGGCTGCATTTGCTGTGCTGGGAGCTGAGATTATGCTGCTAATGGCAGATGTCATGCTGTGTATTCGTCACACCCCTTTGCTTAGGGCACTGGCCCACCTACCTTGTTATACCACTGGGAAGAGACAGTGGTTATCCATCATTTTCTTAATTAGTTGATTATTAGGGAAGCCATAGGACAAACACATTGTCTCATTCTGGGAGCAGATAGCAGAGACTTCATATAAAAATGGCAACTGAGACCTGGCTAGTCTTCTTCTAGTTCATCAGGACCTGTGTTCTCAACCCCACCCCCACTTCCTTTGATTCCTCTATATTTTGATGTAATATCCAAGCAGCACTGAGGAGTAAGTAAGCATTACAGCTCGGCCTTTCCTCAGCCAAGCCATTCCCTAATAAAGGAATCCAATCTGTTCTTCAAGTCCTTATCATCATAACTACTGTCCTCATAACCATTGTCGTCTTTAGGATTTACAGAATATTTACCATGTGCCGGAAACTGTTCTCAACCTTAGCTGAAGTCTGGATGATTTATTCTGACAAGAAGTAGCTATCGAACTGTCCAGGGGGCTGCCCGTCAGCAGGGTAGGTAAGGGGCAGGCTCAGGAACATGCTGCCTAGGTTCAGATCCAGATTTTACCTCTTACCAGCTGTTTAAATTGGTAAATTACTCAACTTCTCAGTGACTCAGTTCCCTCATCTACACAATGGGATGAGTAATAGAGCCTACCTCACAGGCTTCTTGCGAGTTTAAAAGAAGAGTTCAATAAGCAGAGTGTCTAGCACATATCAAAAGCTCAATAAGCGTTGGGTAATTTTCTTATTGTCATGGGCAGGGACAATGTCTTAGTCATTTTTATGTCACTGAAATCTGACAGATTCCTTACGTCATAAGAGATGCTTGATATCTTTAAATGGAAGGAAGGAGTGACCTGTAAAAACTCAATAAATGCTAATTGATTCACGTGGTAGGCTAAAGGCCTTCCAAAGACATCCATATCCCAATCCCCGAAGCCTGTGAATATGTTCTCTTACACGGCAAAAGGGAATTTGTACGTATTAGGGATCTTGTGAAGATGGTTTTGGATTATTCAGGTGGACTCAGTGTAATCATGCATCTTTATAAGAAGGAGGCAGAAGGATCACAGTCAGAGAGACATGATAACAAAAGCAGCTTTACAGAGGGAAGAAGAGGCCCAGGACCCAGGAATGTGGCAACCACTAGAAGCTGCAAAAGGCAAGAGAATGAATTTTCCCCAAGAGCCTCCAGAAGAAATGCTGTCTTTCTAATATCTTGATATTAGGGTTTCTGACCTCCAGAATTATAAGAAAATTAATTTGTGCTGTTTTAAGCTACGAAGTTTGTGGTAATTGGTTATAGCAGCAATAGGAAATGAATATAATCAGATTGTAGGCATCATGTATAGATTTTTAAAAAAAAGAGTTAAGAACAATTTACTTCAACTATCTCTGGGTAATATTAGGTTTCTCAGGCATCTTTTGGCCTTGCCTTCTAAAATTAGAGCCGCTTATGAGAAAATCTTTTGATTTTAATCACTGTTTTTGGCCTGGAAAATAATGTGTTGTTGCATCTTGCCTTTTAGATAGCTATTTATATTCCTATGGACTTACTTCTTTAACAATTTATGATGATATTTGAATTCGAGTCTTTACAGTCTTCAAAGGGAGTGTTCATTTTGAGAACAAAGGTGATGGATAAGGGTAGGTGTTGAAACTTGAGCAGTTCTCCAGAGGTTGGGTTGACAGGAGGAGCCTCAGGGAAGAAGATTTGCTGTGAATGACAAAAGCGATTTTAAAAGAAAACTTTATTCGGCTAGTAACAGGGTCTGTTTATAAGCAAGGTGTAATTTGTAGGTATTTGATAGCTGGGCTCCATCCACCTTTCTACTAAGGAGATCTGGAAACTGGCACATAGTTGGTTGGCAAGGTGCTTAACTGAATTGAAAGCATTACCCCAAAAGCATCCCTCAAGAAAGTTCTTTCACTGTAGGGACAAATCTTGTCTTTAGGCATACCTTTAAAATAAATTGCTAAAAAGCCCTGAGTGATGTGTTTCAGCTTGGACCCCACACACATCAAACCTGTATTTGACTCTCAGCATGTATCATTGCTGGTGGGAGTGGTCCTTAGGACCAAGAACAACATGATAAAGGTCATCTCTTTTCTCTGTGACCTCAACTCTTTGCATGCATTTTTCCAAGCCCTTAGGACATCAGCCAAGGGTTCAAACATTCCCAGACTTTTCCCATTACTTGAAGACTGATGCCCCTACCCTTCCTTTGCTAACAAGATTGGAGAAGCTACTACCTTACGTATTCATGTTGGCGATGTAAGGAGTGCCGGATCCGTTTCAAATGGCAACACCCATATTTCTGTCGCAACTAAAAAACTGCGAGCCCAAAGGAAAGAGTTGGGCACTATGATATAATCATCATTCCTGTTTTAAAGCTAAGTGAACTGAGGTTTAAAGGGTTAAGTTAACTGTTAAAGACTCAGAGTTTCTGAGTATGAAGCCAGGATTCAAACTCTGGCTGATCTGATTTCTGAACCTAAGAATGTAGTCAATAGCCCAGTCTTTGTCATTCGTTGTCATTCACTTCTCAGAGGGCACTAAAGGAGAAGGAATTGGACCTGAATGTCTCTAACAATGATGGGAGAAGGTATGTTTTGAGGTATCTCTGCAGAGCCCTGAAGACAGCTGAAACAGCTTTGCCTTCCACTTATCTTTGTTCTCTAGTTATATTATGGCCTTTCTTTTCAGTCTTATAAATATTTTTCTAAATGACACAGAATTCAGAGTTTTTTAGTTTTGACACTCATAAAGGGTAAAAATCAAACTCCATGGTCCACAGTGCAAGAAGGACTAAATCGTTTACTTGGGTGGGGACCCACTTGCCTGCAGCCAAATGAAATTAAAAATAGGAGAACTGAGCTTTTGCAAGGAGACCCATCAAACATGTTCAGACCAAGGCTGTGTTGGTAATGTGCTTTATTTAATAAAGGAATAAAATAGCTTGAGATCCCAGATACACAGGCTGAATCCAGTGCTGTGTTTGGGGAACAGTAAACCTGACCTCTAGTAGATAAAAGCATTAGCTTCAGGCTCAGAGCTGGATTTGAATGTCGGCTTTGTCCCTTGGTAGCTTTGTGGCATGCAGCAAGTTCTTTAACTTAATCTGTGTCTTTTCTTTGTCTGCAAAATGGGATTATAGTACACACACTTTGGGTTTATTGGGAGGAGTTAAAAAGGAAGAATAGATATAAAGCACTTTCACACATAAAGTAAGGAAGCAATTGCCAGCATTATCATCTGCAAACGGAGTTCTAGAAGGGGCTGCATCCGTGCTGTGCTCTCTGGACCTGTTCACTCACCTCCCCACTGCCCTTCCCTGATCTCACTCCGTGGTTAGAACTGTGTGGGGAAGCTCCCATCCACACCTTTTTTGCTACTATCACAAAAGCCTGGAGGACCTTGAAGAGTATCAATTTCAAACCTTTCTGAAGCTCTAGATTCATTTAAAACAACCAAAAACCAAGAGAACGCACAAAAGTGTGTGTAACTGCAAACCCCCAAGCCCGACTGTCTACAGCGTAATGACGGGAGCAGATCGATACTGCCTTAATAGTGTTGCTGCGTTCCCCGGGCGCCAAGAACACCATTCACAAATGGAAAGCTGAAAATGCTACATCTGGTCCTTTCCCCCCAATATCTCACCTTACTTCTTTGAAAAGATTACATCTAATTTTGAGGCATAAATAACCTGGACAAGAACTAAAATGCATTTTATAGTGCAGCAGTGAAAAAAATAATGAACTTAGCTCAGTCCCAGGTCACCTAAGCCCGACTGCATGCATTATGTCAAACTCATAAAGCATCATTTATGGCGTCACTATAACAGTCAGCTCCCGCAATCTGAGTGAGGGGTATCCGCACCTAAGAGGAACACAATTTGATATGAAGGTGAAGGCATAAAAGTTTAATGGCATTTGCTTTATAAATCACATTTTAGATATGTATATTTAAAACCAGAGGTTTTATCTTCTTAGTAGACAATTACTTCTAGTAATATTATCATGAGTCATAATTTGTGATTGATTCCTTGTTTATGTGTCCAGAGAAAAAAATGTTCTCTTTTTTCTGATATAGAAGCCTGAGGTCTCATTAAGTAATAATTTATAATATCAAATTGAATTGACTCCATCAGTAGACTCTTTTTTTTACTTTATAAATGAGGAGTATCATGCCAATATTTTCATGTTTTATCGACTGCTGTGTCAGCACACATATTATGCCATTTCCAGGAGCTAAAGAAAAAAACATAAACTCAATTAAGGAGACTTGAGGAATAGTCAATCATGCAAATAACAAGAAAGTTAGTATATCCTTACTCTTCTTTATATAACCATTTAATTTAGATTTAAATGCCTTTCAGAAGAGGCCTTGTATGATATTAGAAGCAATCCTACTCTGTCCAAAATTTGGATTTTGATACTTCAATATTCGTACTATTTCAATCTCTCTTTTCACATAAATCGTATTTATGTGAAATAACAATTATGTGAACATTGGTGAAGACTAACATTTACATAAGGTAATGAAATGATATCTTGAAAAACAAATTCAATGATAGCTCAGAAGATAGTAGAGGTTAGACCAGCTTCTGCCAGTTAAATATTTTACCATCTAAATATAAACTTAAAAGGCCTGGGACTGCTGTAATTCTTTTTATACTGCAGGGTGTACCATTAAATGAGTAAAAATTTGGAAATAATTTAATTCGGTGGACATTTATTGTGGGAAGCCTGCACCGCCATTACAAGATGGCGCCCACATCCTGGGGTACGCCCCTCTCCGGTGCGGGTAAACAAGCCAGTGCGCATGCTCGTTGCTGACTCATTGCCTTGCGTAGCCCAACCTATATAAGCCTGCACCCTTCCGCTTTCGGCGTCTTCCGCATAATGTAAGTTGTAAGGAGCCTCAATAAAGCA
>RJWJ010001882.1:91571-114978 GCA_004363605.1 Indri indri | reverse complement strand
GTAGCTGGTTCCTGTAGTCCCAGCACCTTGGAAGGCTGAGATGGGAGGATTGCTTGAGGCCAGGATTTCGAGACCATCCTGGGCAACATAGCGAGACTCCCTTTTTCTACAAAAGTAAATAAATTAATTAAAAAGGAAAAAGGCAGAGGACTTACCATTTTCCAGGTTATCAAACATTATACTGCTACAATAATTACAACAGTACAGTACGGAATCAGAACAGGAAGCCTAGAAATAGACCTATGCATATTCAGGTATGATGTCTAGCAGAGGTGGGCATTCAATGAGGAAATAACTTTTAAATAAGTGGTGTTGAAAGATTAGATTGTTGGCTGGGTGCGGTGTGGTAGATTACGCCTGTAATCCTAGCACTCTGGGAGGCCAAGGCAGGAGGATGGCTCGAGGTCAGGAGTTCGAGACCAGCCTGAGCAAGAGCAAGACCCTGTCTCTACTAAAAAATAGAAAGAAATTAGCTGGACAACTAAAAATATATGGAAAAAATTAGCCGGGCATGGTGGCGCATGCCTGTAGTCTCAGCTACTTGGGAGGCTGAGGCAGAAGGATTGCTTGAGCCCAGGAGTTTAAAAAGTCAATTTATAGCTATATTTATAGGTATTTTAACACTATACAAAAATCAAAAATTTGAAAATTTCTGTAGACGTTGTAGGGCAAAATAGAAATTTTTACCTCATGATAACAATAGTTTCCTTAAACCTGTTAAAAGGTGCAAAAAATTGCAAACATTCATAAATAACTTTGAAATTAAAAATATCTGTTCATAAAAAGACAGCTTGCCCTATGAAAATACAAGCTACAAACTAGGCAGCATTTTATCTACATATATTTGACAAGAACTGTTGTTTAGATTATATAAAAGAACTACTATCAATCAAGAAGAAACAGAAAATTACCCACTAGAAAAATGGGAATTTATCATAACTTTATAGTAGGAAAACAAAAGAGCCCATTAATATATTAAAAGATGCTTGTCCTTGTTAGGAATTAGAAAATATAAATTTTAACCACAGTGAGATACCAATCCAAAACCCCCGGGATTAGCAACTATGACAGTACTTGCAAAGTATTGGTAATGTTGTGAAATACAGTCATGTGTTCCTTAATGATGGAGGTATGTTCTGAAAAATGTGTCATTAGGAGATTTCATCATTGTGTGAACATCATAGAGTATACATACACAAACCTAGATGGTATAGCCTACTACACACCTAGGTTATATGGTATGGTATTGCTCCTAGGCTATGAACCTGTACAGCATGTTACCTGTAGGGAGTACTGTAGGCAGGTATAACACAATTGTAAGTATATGTATGTCTAAATATATCTAAACATAGTAAAGGTACGTTAAAAACCTAAAAGATAAAAAGTGGTACATCTGTATAGGGAATTTAACCAAGAATGGAGATTGCAGGACTAGAAGTTGCTCTAGGTGAGTCAGTGAGTGAACGGTGAGTGAATGTGAAGCCCTAGGAAAGTACCGTACACTACTGTAGAGTATATAAACACTGTACACTGAAACGTTTTTGACTCTTTTGCAGTAATACTTAAAACACAAACATGTATAGCTATACAAAAATGATTTCTTTCTTTTTTTTTTTTTTTGAGATAGGGTCTTGCTCTGTTGCCCAGACCTGGAATACAGTGACATCATTATAGCTCACTGCAGCCTCCAGCTCCTGGGCTTATCCTTCTGCCTCAGCCTCCTGAATGGCTGGGACTATGGGATGTGTCACCATGCCTGGCTAATTTTTGTATTTTTTGTAGAGATGCAGTCTTGCTATGTTGCTCAGACTTGTCTTGAACTCCTGACCTCAAGTGATCCTCCTGCTTTGGCCTCCCAAAGTGCTAGGATTACAGGCCTGAGCCACTGCAGCTGGCCAGTTTCTTTATATCTTTATTCTACACACTTTTTTCTATTTTTAAGATTTTTAACTTTTTTTTCTTATTAAAGTTTTTTGTTAAAAACTAAGACACAAACACATGCTAGCCTAGGCCTACACAGGGTTTGGATCCTCAGTATCACTGTCTTCTGCCTCTGTATCTTGTACCACTGGAAGGTCTTCAGGGGCAATAACGTGCAGGCAGCTGTCATGTCCTGTGGTAGCAATACCTTCTTCTGGAATACCTCCTGAAACGTCTGCCTGAAGGAGCTGTTTTACAGTTAACTTTTTTTTGTAAGTGGAAGAAGTACACTTGAACAATAAAAAGTGTATAGTAAATACATAAATTAGTAGCATTTATGATTATCAAGTATTATGTATGATACAGAATTGTGTGTGCCATACTTTTTGTATCTATATGTCTATGGTAATGCTGATGTTCCAAAGTATGTGCTATGCTTTTTTTCTTTTTTTAAGAGTCAGAGTCTCCCTCTTGCCCACACTAGAGTGCAGTGGCACAATCACAGCTCACTGCAACCTTGAACTCCTGGGCTTAGGCGATCCTCCCACCTTAGCCTCCCGAGTACCTAGGACTTATAGGCCTGCACCACCATGCCTGGGTAACTGTTATTTTTTGTAGAGACTGGTCTCTGCATTGCCCAGGAAGGTCTCAAACTCCTGGTTTCAAGTGATCCTCCTGCCTCAGCCTCCCTAAGTGCTGGGATTACAGGCATGGGCCACTGCACCTGACCACTTGTACTCGTTTTTTGGTCACGTTCCTCTCATATTCACATAGTAACCGTTACATATGTTTGCCATTTTCTTTTTTCTTTTTTTTTTTTTTTTTTGAGACAGAGTCTCACTCTACTGCCCTGAGTAGAGTGCCGTGGCGTCAGCCTTGCTCACAGCAACCTCAAACTCCTGGGCTCAGGCGATCTACTGTCTCAGCCTCCCGAGTAGCTGGGACTACAAGCATGTGCCACCATGCCTGGCTAATTTTTTCTATATATATTTTTAGCTGTCCAACTAATTTCTTTCTATTTTTGGTAGAGGCCATTTTCTTATATTAACCCCCTGCCCCCCACTCAACTCATTTAGTACTCATTCTGTACAGATGTTTTTATGTATTTTACTGAAAAAGTAAAGTTTTGAGATAGCAAACTCTGTTGTCTTGTCTCTCCTGATCTAAAAATTTAGCTGCAGTCCTTTTCTTTATTTTGCTGGACTCAAAAGAGGGATCCCTTTTCTTTCTTTTATTTAGTAAATGTATACTAGCTAAGCACATGTTCTGTGTTAGGCCCTGGAAGAACAAAGGTTATAGGATAGATATAATTGCTGTCCTCCTGGGGCTTATAGGATATTAGACTTGCTCATGAGCTACTGGGCTCATCTTTGCAAAATTCTACATTGATGCTCTGCATCCCATTGTAGCTACTGCGTCTTGCAAATATAGTTTGCATTTTCTTTTCCTCCCTCACCTTGGCTTTTTCACTGTACCAAAATCATAAGTGTGTAGGGGTCATCAGTTTCCTCTTGGTTGCAGAAGTCCAATGAATATTTGATTCAAGCCATAATGTAAAATTATTAAAAATATAAAAAAGCCCTCCATATTATTTTAAATGTTCATGTTGTTCAACATTGCAATTTTTCTGAGTATATGACTGTTAATAAAAGGGAGATATGCTGTTGGTGGGCTCTAAATTATAGTGTGTCCCTAGCCAGAGGTCTTGTGCTTTGGGAGACTGCATTGTCTATAGCCGAGTGCTACATGGCTTGTTTCTGGTAATTAATTGTTCTGTCTTCTAGCCTGGGCATTGCCACTCTTTTGCTAGTTTAGGATTTTGAAGGCAACAGCTATTTCATAATTTAGTACCTAATTTGATTCGTAGTATTTATTTTTTATTTTTTTATTTTTTGGAGACAGAGTCTTGCTCTGTTCCCCGGGCTAGAGTGCCGTGGCGTCTGCCTAGCTCACAGCAACCTCAAACTCCTGGGGTTAGGCAATCCTTCTGCCTCAGCCTCCCAAGTAGCTGGGACTACAGGCAGGCGCCACCATGCCTGGCTAATTTTTATATATATACATTTTTAGTTGTCCAGCTAATTTCTTTCTATTTTTAGTAGAGACGGAGTCTCACTCTTGCTTAGGCTGGTCTTGAACTCCTGGCCTCGAGCAGTCCTCCCACCCCGGCCTCCCAGGGTGCTAGGATTATAGGCGTGAGCCACCACGCCTGGCCTGATTTGTAGGATTTATGCCCCAGGAAGTAAGCAGAGTAGGACTCATTATGTTATGTGTTACTGGACTATGCAGAACCTTTCTAAGATTTGCTTTGGATATTAGGCCCTATTCTATAGAATGGCGGTTGAGGATTACAGGTAGTAATGTATATAAAGCATTTATCTTGGTGCTTAACTAACATGGTAAATTTAAATTTAAAAAATTAAAAAGATGTGGTTCTATATGTACATAGAAATCCTCTACCCTATTCTGACTTGTTCTCGAATCTCAGTCTGTAGAGGCAATTAGATTGAATTTAGTGTTTCCTCTATTTATGTCAATGTTCCTGAATACCATGTTCATAGTATAATTTCCTTTTTCCCCCATTTTATATTTATACTTCTCTTTTGTCCTCCTAGTTTCGTTATGTCATAATTTTTGGTTAGATAAGTATTCACTGTTTATATTATTACAATATAATCATAAATATTATTCATAGCTGAGCCATGAATAGACATATTTTTGCCTTTTTATGGACTTAACAATTGTCTTTCTCTAGTTGCTTAGATTTCCATGTACCCATCACTAATACTTTCTTTCATATGTGTACATTAACTTCTTTGGGTGGTCAAAAACTTTATCCTCAGCTTTTTCTTGGAGGCATCTTTTTAGTAGCCCTTCCTGACCTTGACCAATTAGATTTAGTTTCTCTATAGGCCTCTCGCATAGCTATCATCTCCCCTCCCCCAGAGCTGCTTGGCTCAGGCAATCTTCCCACCCCAGCCTCCTAAGTAAATAGGACTACAGGGACATGTTACCATGCTGGCTAATTTTTTAATCTTTTTGTAAAGGTCTGTATCACTGTGTTGTCCAGGATGGTCTTTTTTTTTTTTTTTTCCCGAGACAGGGCTCTGTTGCCCTGGCTAGAGTGAGTGCCGTGGCGTCAGCCTAGCTCACAGCAACCTCAAATTCCTGGGCTCAAGTGATCCTACTGCCTCAGTCTCCCGAGTAGCTGGGACTACAGGCATGTGCCACTGTGCCCAGCTAATTTTTTCTATATATGTTTTTAGCTGTCTGATTAATTTCTTTGTTTTTAGTAGAGACGGGGTCTCGCTCTTGCTCAGGCTGGTCTTGAACTCCTGAGCTCAAACAATTCGCCTGCCTCAGCCTCCCAGAGTACTAGGATTACAGGCGTGAGCCACCACGCCTGGCCTGGGATGGTCTTGAACTCCTCCTAGCCTCAAGAAAGCCTCCCAATTCAGCCTCCCAAAAGTGCTGGGATTCCAGGTGTCAGCCACCATGCTTTGCCACACAGCTTATTATATCATCTGATCTCTCTTCATCCTCATTTGGGGGAATTACTTTTCTATTCTGTTGGATCTCTTTGTTATCCCCCAGTCCCTGTCAACCACTGATCTGTTTTCCATCCGTGTAGTTTTATCTTTTCCAGAATGTCATAGACAGCATTTTTTTTTTTTTAAAGACAGTCTTGCTTTGTTGCCCAGGCTAGTAGCATCATCACAACTCACTGCAATCTCAAACTCCTGGGCTCAAGTGATCCTCTTGCTTCAGCCTCCTGAGTAGCTGGGACTAGAGGCGTGTGCCACCACACTGGGCTCATTTTTTCTATTTTTAAAAGAGATGGGGTCTCACTCTGGCTCAAGCTGGTGTCGAACTCCTGGCCTCAAGTATCTTCCCGCCTCAGCCTCCCAGAGTGCTAGGATTACAGGCATGAACCACCATGCCTTGCCCATGTTGCTGCATTAGTCAATAGCCAATTCCTTTTTATTGCTGAGTGGTTTTCCATTATATGACTGTGCTGTAGTTTATCTGTTCCACCGTTGAAGGACATTTAGGTTATTACTAAATATTGGGGATTGTGAGTAAAAGTACCCTGAATATTCAGATGAATTTCCAGAAAAGTCACCTATGGCCTTCACAAGCTACGAGGCAGGCTGGGAAAATGGAGTATTTGGCTTTTTGCCCTCTCCACAAGAGGACGACAAGAAAGAAACAGTATGTAGTGAATGGAGTTTGGTAGGTAGTTCATGGTGTCAGTTGTGCATGGCAGCTTCTTTATTGGTTTACTCTTTTGCTTTCATTTTTGTTTTGTGTATGCCAGGAGCTTCCTGAGAAAGTTTACGAGATGTTGCATCTGTAAAAACTACATGTTTCTATCTTCAAATTTATGGTGTATTCGTTGAGTATAGAATTCCATGTCAGAAATTAAACCGTTAGGCATTACTGTACTGTTTTTTTTTCATTGCAGTAAAATATATATAACATAAAATTTACCGTTGTAACCATTTTAAGTATACAGTTCTGTGGCATTAAGTACAGACACATTATTGTAAAACCATCACCACCATCCAGGTTCAGAACTTTCTTATGTTTCCAAACAGAATGTCCATAACTATGAAACAACTCCCCATTCTCTTCTCTCCCCCTATCCCCTAGTAATCACCATTCTACCTCTTGTCTCTGTGACTTTGACTCTTCCGGGTAATTCATGTAAGTAGAGTCATAAAGTATTTGTTCTTCTGTGACTAGCTTATTTCACTTTCCACAATGTCCTCAAGGTTCGTCCATTTTGCTTATCCGTTCATCCATTGATGGACACTTGGGTTTCAGCCACCTTTCTGCTGTTGAGAATCATGCTGCTATGAACTTGGAAGTACAAATACGTCTTTGAGACCCTGCTTTCAGTTCTTTGGTCTATACGCAGAAGTGAAATTGCTAGATCATATGCTAATTCTATTTTCAAGTTTTTGAGTGACTGCTATACTGCTTTATATAGTGGCTGCACAATTTTACATTCCCATCAGCAGTGATGAGGGTTCCAGTATTTACACATGCTTGCCAACACTTTCTATGTTTTTAAAACTAAAAAAAAAAAAAAAAAAAAAGTATAATAGTTATCCCTAATAGGTATGAAATTTTGAGATACAGTCTTATATTGCGCAGGCTGGTCTCAAACTCCTGGGCTCAAACAGTCCTCCCACCTCAGCCTCTCTGGTAGCTGAGACTACATGCACTTGTCACTGTGCCCAGCTTATAATCATGTTTTGATGACATATTTAGTTATATGCATGGTATTTGGTAGGTATTTGATAAATATTTGTTAAATAAAGAAAATTATTTGTACAATTATTTTTGTCTCCTTAGAAGATTTGTTGTTTCCTGGTAGTTTTTGCTTTTAGGTATAGCTTGTTTATTGACACCACATTTTAAATTAGGTTATTGCCAGGAAAAATCCTGGCTATATGTAATGTTGTATTTGGGTTCAAGTACCAACTGTAGGTGGGAAGAGGCAGTTAGAACTACATGCTGCAGTAACTACATATAGTGATAAAATGGTTGCTGGGTAAAACCGATGGTACTTGAGATTTTTGTTTAGAATTGCTAAGATCATAAACCATAGAGTTACTAGACTGCTTTAGTAAAATTGGTTTAAAAACTACCAGCAGGCTGGGCGCGGTGGCTCACGCCTGTAATCCTAGCACTCCGGGAGGCCAAGGCGGGTGGATCGCTCAAGGTCAGGAGTTCTAGACCAGCCTGAGCAAGAGCGAGACCCCGTCTCTAGTGAAAAATAGAAAGAAATGATCTGGACAACTAAAAAAATATATATATAGAAAAAATTAGCTGGGCGTGGTGGCACATGCCTGTAGTCCCAGCTACTTGGGAGACTGAGGCAGGAGGATCGCTTGAGCCCAGGAGTTTGAGGTTGCTGTGAGCTAGGCTGATGCCGTGGCACTCTAGCTGGGGCAACAGAGTGAGAGACTGTCTCAAAAACAACAACAACAACAACAACAAAAAAACTACCAGCAGGCCAAGCGTGGTGGCTCATGCTTGTAATCCCAGCATTTTGAGAGGCTGAAGTGGGAGGATTGCTTGAGCCCAGGAGTTTGAGACCAGTTTGTGCAGCATAGTGAGACCTTGTCTCTACAAAAAATTTTTTACAAATTAGCCACATGGGGTGGCGTGAGCCTCTAGTCCCAGCTACTCAGGAGGCCAAGTTGGGAGGATCACTTGAGACCAGGAGTTCAAGGCTTCAGTGAGCTATGATGGCCCCACTGCACTCCAGACTGGGCAACACAGTGAGACCCTGTTTCTAAAGTATTGAAAAAAAAGAGCTATCAGCAAAATTTAAAATCCTAAGGGGCTGCTTCTTGAGAACTTGTATTCCAGAGAGCTTTTGTCTTTTATCTCATGTGTCCTCCTTTCCCCTGAATTATGTATATGCTTGCCTTATACTATGATTTGGAGATTTTGCTTACCATCCCTACTTTCTTGCAGATTTTCTGTTTTGTACATACGTTATTTTGTATATGCTGTATATGATGACTTCAGTGAGCAGTGACCGTTGCCGAGGTGCTCGGGAAAAAACACAGATTTCTGCAACACAAGCAATACAACCACAGAAACAAGCTTTACAGGTAAGTTTTTGTGTAACTCTTGTTTGTGTTGTTTAGAATTAAGGAAATCAAGGGTGAGAACACATGATTTAAGGTTGTCCTTTGCAGGAAACCTTAAGGTTTTGGACCTTGTGTTTAAAAAGTAGGTAGTTAAGAAAGAGGAAAGAAATAATATTGATTCAGGTACAGTTGGATATCGTTCCATGAGAACTATTCAATCCTGAACTTTTTTGAGCTACCTATTAGCGTCTAAGTCATCTCCTTTACTGTTAATTTAGGTGTGTGCCTAGAATATAATATGAAAATCCGAAGTATAGTTTGAAGTAGTGAAGTATCTGAACTGAATTATCAGAGACTTTAAAAAGCTGTCTTTTCTTTCAGGCACAGGGAAGATTGCTTTAATCTTGGAATAACTTGTAATTATCAAGATCCATTTGTATGTTTTTTTTTGTTTTTTTTTTTTGAGACAGAGTCTCACTCTGTTGCCTGGGCTAGAGTGCTGTGATGTCAGCCCAGCTCACAGCAACCTCAGACTCCTGGGCTCGAGCGATCCTCCCACCTCAGCCTCCCGAGTAGCTGGGACTACAGGCATGTGCCACCATGTCCAGCTAAATTTTTCTATATATTTTTAGTTGTCCAGCTAATTTCTTTCTATTTTTAGTAGAGACGGGGTCTTGCTCTTGCTCGGGCTGGTCTCCAACTCCTGAGCTCAAACGATCCACCCTCCTCGGCCTCCCAGGGTACTAGGATTACAGGTGTGAGCCACTGCACCCATACTGTATAACCCTTTTTAATATGTTTTTCTCAAGATTGCATGCATATTGCAAGAGTATTTTTGGGGGGGGGCATTTTCCCATGTTTATACATATGTATGTATGTATCTTTTGTTTTAAAGCCATACAAAATTAATGTCATATATTCTGCTTTCCTTGTCTGATTGCCTAAGGACTTTGCTTATTCAGTTGAGTTGACTGTTCAGTACAATGTTGAATAAATGTGGCTAGAGTAGGTAGAATAGGCAACATTGTTTTGTTCTTGGTCTCAGGGGAAAAGCTTTTAGTCCTATTTCATCATTAAGTATATTGTTAGCTGTGAGGTGGGTTTTTTTTTTATATGAAGGGGGTGGGTAGTGAGGAATGGGGTTCAGTTTCCTTTTTTTTTTTTTTTTTTTTTATTAAGACAGAGTCTTACTCTGTTGCCTCTGGTAGAGCATAGTGGTGTCATCATGGCTCACTTCAACCTCCAATTTCAAAAAAAGTATACATCTTTACAACCTTTATGCGGAGCATTTTTGAGGAGATGGTATGAAACTCCTTTAAAAAATTTGTAGACATTTCTTTGACCTAGTAGTTTTATATCTCTGTATTTATTCTAAGGAAGCTATCGTTGATGTGTATATAAACTTGGCTATAAGAATGGATCTTCGCAGTATTTACATAGTAATAAAAATTTGTAAGGTAATATGCAGCACCTGTGCAGATTGTTATGTAGCCATTAAATCTGATGTAGATATTCACAGTAAATTGTGTGAGAGAGATAGTGACCCTAGTTAGTGGTATTTTAAGTGTTCTTTCTTTGTTAAAAGAGAAAGATATATAAATAACAAATAAATAGGTTTGGTACTAGATGGTCAATTTTTGGATTACTTTTTATCTATTTTTTTGTGTTTGACGTGTAAAAATGTTGTAATTTTAGAAAATGTGATATTAATAGTTGGAAGGGGATGAGTATCAGTGGTGCTTGGACTGGAGCAGGGTTGCATAAATCTGCTAGATAATTAGTAAGATTTGTCTCTCTCTCTCTTTTACTTATTTGCCATTACTCCAAACCCAAATGTATAATGTGCAAGTTCCAACTTTCAAGAGCTCATCTTCCCCTTTGGTTTCCATTTTACCTTGTTGAGTTATCATGCCACTCATCCTGTTGTCTGCTGCACTGGGACTTTTCATTTGGTTATGGGTCAGGGAAATGATTGTGTGATGTGCAGGTAGATACAATGAGAGTATGTGTAAGGCCCTTATATGTATGGGGAAGGATCGAGGTAAAATTTTCACTAATGTGGACACTGACTTTCTTTACAAACATCTTTCTGGGTGTAATGTAGCAGTGCCGCAGCAGTGAAACTGAAGTCACAGCAGGCGTAGGTTGGGATGAACAGACCAGTTTAGGCCAAAGCAACTGGAGTTTATATAATCACCCACTCACTCACATGACTAGAATGGCCTTCTGAAATGTTTTATAATTAAAAAATGCCAACAACTCCCCACAATCACCCACTTTATTCAAGATTATTTGAAATGAATGTGTATTAAAAGCTGAGAAGAAAAGCTATTCATTTGTTCCTTGTAGCTTTTTTCCTCTAAGATCATTCAGTAAACTGTTTAGCTTTTTAAAATATTTTAGTTGGGAGTTAGTGTAGACTTTAGTTCACAAGGACAACTTTAAAAAAAAAAAAACACTTCCAAAGTCATTTTAGATTTATCATACAGTTGTATAGAGGTAGTACGGAAAATTCCTGTAATAACCCTCACCTAATTTCCCTGTTGACACAGTTGTGCTGCCTTTGTCAAAACTAAGAAACCAAATTGGCACACTACCATTAAGTCATTCCACAAGAGTACCTTTTTAAAAAAAATTTCTAATTAATTTATGTTTTTGAGACAAGGCCTCATTCTGTTGCCCAGGCTGGAGTGTAGTGGCATCATCATAATTCACAGCAACCTCAAACTCCCAGGCTCAAGTGATTCTCCTGCCTGAGCCTCCTGAGTAGCCAGGACTACAGGCTTGCGCCACCATATCTGGCTAATTTTCGAAAAAAAAAATTTTTTTTTTTTTTTAAGCCAGTCAAATTTAGCAGTGGGGGGTTGATCAAAAATTTTTTGTAGAGACAAGGTCTCACTCTGCTACTGGTCTCAAACTCCTGGGCTCAAGCAGTCCTCCCATTTCAGCCTCCCAAAATGCTGGGATTACAGGTGCGAACCACCATGCCCGACCTGATGTTTTTTTAAAAAAGATTTTTGAGTGAAAAAAGTAACTGGAAAAGAGTTTTCTGCATTGGTGACTAATGTTAGTGTTTGAAAGTTTTTTGTTTTTTAATTAAAAACTTTTAAAAATTGTAGTTTAAGGAGAAGTAGTTTAAACTATTTTAAAAATAGTTAAAAATATTTTTTATTTAGCTAAATACATCCTTTTGAGCTGGCAGCAGAGCTTTTTTGCTTTTTTGACACCGGGTTTAGTTCCAAGCCTGTATGTGGACAGTTGTTTCTGTTGCTTCTTGTTCTTCTATTTTCTCTTGTGCTGATTTTCCCCAAACCTCCAGGGAAAGAAAATTCAAATAAACCACATGGCCAGTTAAGATGAACAAGAACATTAGGTCATTTGGCCAAAGGAATGGGTCCTTTTTGCTATTTAATTTTAAGCTTATTTCTCCTGTAGGAACAGGTTGTATACAGTTGAGAGGCGTAAATTCAAGATCTTGCTGTTTTTCTGGTTAATCAGTATTTCTGTTACCATAGTGCTGTAGTACTTGGGAGCTTTATCTGTTTGAACCCTAACAATATTTTTGGTGCTCAAATTGTTAACAATTAATTATGTGTACTTTTCAGGTAACAGCTGAACAGATGCGTCTCGCTCAAGTGATTTTTGATAAGAATGATTCAGATTTTGAAACTAAAGTTAAACAGGTATGTTTCTGGCGAAGGATATTATCATTTTTGTAATCCATTCTTGTTTAAAAAGATAATTTCACTAGAGATTTCAGTTTTTTTTTGTTGTTGTTGTTTTGAGACAGAGTCTCACTCTGTTGCCTGGGCTAGAGTGCCGTGGTGTCAGCCTAGCTCACAGCAACCTCAAACTCCTGGGCTCAAGCGATCTTGCCTCAGCCTCCCCATTAGCTGGGACTACAGGCATGCCCCACTGTGCCTGGCTGATTTTTTATATATATTTTTAGTTGTCCAGCTAATCTCTTTCTGTTTTTTTAGTAGAGACGGGGTCTCTTGCTCAGGCTGATCTCAAACTCCTGAGCTCAAGCAATCCTCCTGCCTCAGCCTCCCAGAGTGCTGGGATTACAGGCGTGAGCAACCACGTCCAGCCGAGATTTCAGTTTTAAAGTATGCTTCTAGCTTAGTCTCAATTCATATCTATATATTGGATGTTGGATTTGTGATTAAGTACATTGGTTGGTGGGCAGGTGAAGGAATTGAATATTTTCATCCTCTTGGCAATAGATGCTTTTCAAGTTACTAGTGTTTACATGTGAACATTGGGCTGGATATTTTTCAAAGCACACTGACCTTTTTTATAACTGTGTAGAAAATGTATTTAATATTTGGTGTGTTCTCAGGAAATTTTGTTTTCATGTTAAGGAAGAGCTGAATTGCCTTTTCAAACATGGGTGTGATTACAAACTTTAGTTGGGAAAGTATACAATTAAATTTTAGGGCAGTGTCTTCATTTGAAACTTTAATGAGAGGTGTTTGATAAATTAATCTTAATTTCAAACCCACCTTTAGTGTCACCTTTTCCCATCAGGATTCTAGAAACCAAGCTGTAATCTCTACTTCAGTTCCAGATATCCAGCCCTTTGTAGATGTCTTCCAAGAATTATTCCTTGGAGTAAATATTCCACAGTGTACTCTTTAACACTTTACTGTGTATACTCTTGGTTTTTTCTTACAATTGCTCACATTAGGTTGATGGTAATTCTTTTGTAATGCTACAAAAAGAATTTATCAGAAATCGTAGAATTCCTTCTCTGGAATGAGATCTGTGTACAATTTGAGACATACTTCTATATGTATATTGCCTTTTATCTGAATAGCATAGCAGATACACAAAATAGAACACTGGTCCAGGGGTTGAGAGATCTAAGTTCTAACTCATTTCTGTCTCTTACTAATATAATTACTGGGTAAAGTTTGATGCTGACTGTGCTCCTTAACAATTGTATGTGGCAGGCATTTAGTTAGTACAGATCATTGACAGCCAAAGACTGAAGCACTGGAAAGTTGTAGAGTATGTAGAAGTTTTCCTACTTGATAAAATGAAAAGATGAAAACGGAGCCTGAATGGTGTAGTGTAAAGAGCTGTGATTATGAGATCAGGAGACGTGGGTTCTAGACAGGTTTTGGTATTAGCTTTGTAACCATAGACAAATCACTTGAAATATTGGGGTCAAGCTGTTTTTAACTTTAGCTAGTGCATATTAAAATAGTTAAATGTAGTTACAATATACATTTAAAAAATAGGCTGGGGGCCATGGCTCCATACCTGTAATCCTAACACTCTGGGAGGCCGATGCAGGAGGATAGCTTGAGCCCAGGAGTTCGAGACCAGCCTGAGCAAAAGCAAGACAGCACCTCTAGAAAAAAAAAAATAGAAAAATTAGCTGGGCATGGTGGTGCTTACCTGTAGTCCCAGCTACTCAGGAGGCTGAGGTAGAAGGATCACTGGAGACCAGGAGTTTGAGGTTTATCTATATATAAAAAGAGATTTGTTTACTGATAATCGAGAAACCTGCATTGTGCCTAATATGTGATTGTTATAGTGATGAAAATTCTAAGTAGTTTAGTCTCCCTTGTTAGTAAAAATGGGCCGAGATTTCTTTAATTACTTCAAAAATAGCATCCTATTAAAACTCCTTGAGGAAATATTTCTAGGAGTGTGTTTTGTGAAAGCAACAGAATTCTATTTGTGACACTTTAGGATGTTACAACTTATATGTGTGTGGAGTGTTGTAGTCTAAGCAGTATAGCAAATGCCTGGAATGTTTTCCCTGTGTAAAATATTTGGAATAGATTTTCTGTGAATGGTGGCCACGTACTCATAGTTCCACTTAATATTTTAGTAGTTCAGAGTGTGGGAATCCTTGGACATTGAGCTAAGTTTGAATAGTCAGATACCTGATTCTGGGTACTCTGAAAATGTTGGTATATATGTGTGTGTGTGTACATGTGTAGGTGCTGTTTATTCATAATCTGATACTTGGTCAACTTAGAGAACAACTTATTTATAGTTTGACATTGCCAGTATTAATGAAGGAACAAGGAGTGGCCACAAAAAAAAACCAAACATGTAAATGTATTCTCATTGTAAACTCAGAATCTGGAAGAGGCCATCTGAAGAGGCCATTTTCATGTAGAAGAGTTACTTAATTTCTGTATTTGTATAGAAGAATCTCAAAATTAGTATCAAGTGCCATTTTTTTGGCTCTCTCTAACCATTTTGTGGTATGTTCAATAGCTTATGGAAGTGACGGGGAAAAATCAAGATGAATGCATAGTGGCCTTACATGACTGTAATGGAGATGTGAATAAAGCTATCAACATATTGCTGGAAGGGAATTCAGATACGGTAAGTGTTATTAATTGATTTGCATTGCCAAGATTTGCCTGTTTCATCTTCACCTTGGTTGGGGGTAGGGTGGTAGGGTGGTGGGGATTATGGGTGCCCTTCCATATCTGTCTTCAGTTCTAGAAAGAACATTAACCTGATATGAGTATTTTTGTTATGTATGGTTTCTTAATGAAGTCATAGAATTGGAAGACTCGAAAGAGAACTTGGTGATCTACTCCAGCCTTACACAGTTTCCAAAATTCTCTAAGTTTGTGGATATTTTTACCACCTGGAAAACATCTTTTGGCTCCACTGCTCATGTTTCTTCATCTGAATTGTCAACTCTGAGACTATTCCTTTTATCTCAAGACTAACAGAAAACCAGTACTTGCTGGTGTACCTATTTGCTTATGTGTGAATACTCTACACACATTGTCATAGCAGTTTGACACACATATTAATAAGAAAATATATATTGGTTTTCTTATCCCAGTTGGTTTTGTTTTTTTTTTTTTAAACCTTAGTTAAAATTTGGTGAATATGCAGGTGCATTAGAGCTCATCCTTTTGATTTTTGGAAGGATGGAACCAAACCACACTAGAGGGCAGTTGTCAGCTCTAAACTTTTGATTTCTGTGTGGAGATTGCACAGTATTTCATTTGTGTTTTTTAGTTGAAGAAACTGGGCTGGGTACGGTGGCTCACGGCTGCAATCCCAGCACTTTGGGAGACTGAAGCCAGGAATTCAAGACCAGCCTGAGCAAGAGCGACACCCAGTCTATTAAAAACTAGAAAAATTAGCTGGGTGTGATGGGACATGCTTGTAGTCCCAGCTCCTCGGGAGGCTGAGGTAGTGACGTAGGAGGTTGCAGTGAGCTATGTTAATGCCACTGCACTCTAGCCCCAGTGAGTGAGACCTTGTCTCAAAAAAACAAAAAAAAACAAAAAAAAAAAAAAAAGAAGAAGATTGAGGAAACCATTTCTTTCAGATTAGATTATAACAAATAAAGGTTCACCTAAGAGAGGGTACAAAGATGAACACATCAACGAGTGCATTCCTTGTCAGTGTTCAGGTTTAATCATGTTTTCATTTTTAGGGTTAGGCTATAGTAGGGACAGGTAGCATAGAAATGCATTGCTGTGAGAAACTGAAAACTAAAATGAGTATCTTTTTTTAGTTGGTGTGCAACAAACAGAATGAATTTTCTTAGAATAAAAATTAGCTAATTTGGTAGCTGATTCTGAAATTATCTCACTATTTGAGTGTTGAAGTATCTGTGGGTAAAATTCCATGCAGGAGAACACTGATCCACATGATAAACCACCGAATATGTGAATTTGTTGGGAAAACATATATTAAATGATAAATTAAAATTTTGAATAGTTTTTGTTTGCTAACACGTATGGATAAGTTTCCTGGGTTTTATAAAATATGGGGAATCTGTACCTCATTGCAGATGGATGGATGTAGTATGGAATGGCTCTCCATTACTTTCAAAGTGAACTGAAAAGCTTTACTGCCTTTTTTATAAAAAAAAGAAATCACTGTGAGTGAACAAAATATTTGAAAATGTAAACTGGAGGGGTTCTTTTCATTTTATGATACAGATAAGTCTAGATATTATTTTGTTACCTTTAGCTGATTCCATTCCTATTCTGTGATAGTTGAGTGAAATTTTAAGTCTTTTTCACATCAGACAGGTGATGTGCCAACATCAAAACGAGGTTTAAGGGAGGCACATCTCACGCATGGGTGTGAAAACCTGATCATCATGCTTATGAACTACACAAGAATCCAGTTTTAAGTCGTAAATGTCCTGTATTCCCTGTTTGTTTTATTGAGATTTACTTTGGCTGAACCTGAAGGAGGTGGTTCTGGGCTATGTATTAGAAAGTAAAGATGAAATTTTCATAAAGAACATTTCTTTAGTTACCTCTTGAACAATTTCATAGTGGGAGCGAGATCTGACTCTTTGTTTTCTTCAAAGATCAGAAAACAGTCCAGGTGCAGTTGTTCACGCATGTAATCCCAGCACTTTGGGAGGCCAAGGTAGGAGGATCTCTTGAGGCCAGGGGTTTGAGATCAGCCTGGGCAGCATAGTGAGAGCCCATCTCTACAAAAAAATAAGAAAAATTAGCCAGATGTGGTGGTGCATGCCTGTAGCCCCAGCTACTTGGGAGGATGAGGCAGGAAGATCACTTGAGCCCAGGAATTTGAGGATGCAGAGAGCTGTGATTGTGCCACTGCACTCTAGCCAGTGCAAAAGAGCAAGACTCTGTCTCTTAAAAAAATATGCACTGTGTGTACACTCACCTGCACATACCTTGTGCTAACCCTAGTGAGTATAATTTTTCTAGGACTTCTGGGATTTACTTTTCGTCTGCTAAACTAAGAGAACTGGATTCTATTTTATACAATTTTCTAGTTTATTCATATTAGCAAACTAATAAATTGAGATTGTATACTATGGGAATTTTTTTCCTCAGGAGTAAATAAGTTTTATTTTCTTTAATTAAAAAAGCAATTCAGACCAGGCACGGTGGCTCACGCCTGTAATCCTAGCACTCTGGGAGGCCGAGGTGGGTGGATTGTTTGAGCTCAGGAGTTCGAGACCAGCCTGAGCGAGACCGTGTCTCTACTAAAATAGAAAGAAATTAGCTGGACAACTAAAAATATATAGGGGAAAAAAAAAAAAATTAGCCAAGCATGGTGGCGCATGCCTGTAGTCCCAGCTACTTGGAAGGCTGAGGCAGGAGGATTGCTTGAGCCCAAGAGTTCGAGGTTGCTGTGAGCTAGACTGACGCCATGGCACTCTAGCCAGGGCAACAGAGTGAGACTCTGTCTCAAAAAAAAGCAATTCAGAAAGATAAAATGGTTAAATCAATGAAACAGCCTCACTTAGATGATGACTCTACCATTTTCTTCAGTGTATACACAAGTTCTTATTTGAACTGAAGCATGTAATCCTATTGCATATGCTACTAGCTGATAACTTGCTTTAGTTATATCAAGGACCTCTTTCTATGTACCTGTATAACTGGTTAAATGGCTACATACTGCTCCATTTATGGATGCAGTTGAGTAGACAGTCTCCTTCGTAAGTTAGATATTTTAGGAATTCTCCCATCTCCCTTCTTCTGTTGAACGTTTTGTTTGTACTTAACTATTTTTTTAATTATTAGATTATTTTCATTGAATATGAGCCTAGAAATATCATTCCTGGGTCAGAATGTATACTAATGAAAATTTGGGTACTATTTTCAGCTGGCCTTCTAGGAAGGTTACAACAGGTACATGCTCACCAGAACTGTGTGAAAATACCTGATTGTTCCACCTTAACTGTCAGGTGTCAATATATTTAATCTTTATCAAATCTTAGGGGTAGAAAATAACTTGTTTTATTATGTATTTTTTTGTTGTTGTTAAGACACAGTTTCCCTCTGTTGCCTGGGCTACAGTACCAAGGCGTCAGCCTAGCTCACAGCAACCTTAAACTCCTGGGCTCAAGCAATCCTCCTGCCTCTGCCTCCTGAGTAGCTGGGACTACAGGCGGGCACCACCATGCCCAGCTAATTTTTTCCCATTTTTAGTAGAGATGGGGTCTCGCTCTTGCTCATGCTGGTCTCGAATTCCTGACCTCAAGCAATCCTCCTGCCTCAGCCTTTCAGAGTGCTAGGATTATAGGCGTGAGCCACCACGCCTGGCTTAATATGTATTTTTTTTTAACATCTATTTTATATCTGAGTATATACGTAAGTTCATCAAAGATTTGGAGAAGTCTAGAAATTCCATTAGAAAAAGTGTTTTGAAGCTGGCTTCCATAGTTTTAGAAACAATTTCAGCTATATCACTTGAGTTTTAATTTATAGATTTCTGTTATGTTTATTTTGGATATACAATGTTATTTTCTTTTTTTCTTCAGATTTTTTATGTCTTAAAATAATTACAACTCTAATTTTGGGATTGAATTAACTTCAAATCCCTTGTGAAATAAAGTAGATTGTGGAAAAGCAAATAGACACTATTGGGCCAATGTTGAGATTTCCCTGTAATATACCCTGCTTGATATTCTTATATTCACTTATATTTTAGAATGTAGCATCTCATTCTTTTTTTCAGCAATTTATATATTTTTTCTTTTTTTCGCCCCTTTATCAACTAAGATGGAAACAATTTATATATATATATATATATTTTTTTTTTTTTTTGAGACAGAGTCTTACTCTGTTGCCCTGGCTAGAGTGAGTGCCGTGGCGTTAGCCTAGCTCACAGCAAGCTCAAACTCCTGGGCTCAGGCCATCCTACTGCCTCAGCCTCCTGAGTAGCTGGGACTACAGGCATGCGCCACCATGCCCGGCTAATTTTTTCTATATAGTTTTAGTTGTCTGATTAATTTCTTTCTATTTTTAGTGGAGGCGGGGTCTCGCTCTTGCTCAGGCTGGTCTCGAACTCCTGAGCTCAAACAATCCGCCCGCCTCAGCCTCCCAGAGTGCTAGGATTACAGGCGTGAGCCACCGTGCCTGGCCATGCATGTGCTCTTGATCATTGTACACGCTTTGAATGACAATCTGAGTAACAACTATTCTCTTTGATAGACTTCATGGGAGACTGTAGGAGGAAAGAGGAGAAATTTTGGAAAGGAAAGTTCAGAAAACAAAGAGAATAGAGAGAAGAGAAGTGAGAGAGAAGCAAGTCGTGCACGTGGAAACAACAACCGGAAAGGAAGAGATGGCAATCGTGGCAGAGAGTGTGAGTGCAGAGTTTTCTCCTCAACGTTTTCTTATGAGTTTTTATGCATTTTGAAAAGTTGAGGACTAGTCCAAAGAATGCCCATAAATCAACTTCCTCAATGCAAAATTTGATCTACATCTAGCACTAGAAATGAGCTGCAACTGAGTAGTTCATTAGAACCTCTGATGTGGTTTCATGTCAGCACTGACCTGGGCTGTAGGTAGGTAGTTGTATAGTGTGTCTTAAGATTGCTTTTTCTTATGGATCAAGTGCATTCTCTAAAGGGTGTGTGTGCGCTTGTTGTGGGGTCATTCAAAGATGTACCTGTTTTGTTTTCCCCGTTTATGGATACTTACGGTATATAGGCAAGGGTGAGACATAAGAGGAAAGTTGTTGCATAAGCAAGATTTTCTCAGTACTTTCCATTAGACCCAGGCTTTGGCACCATTTACCAAAAGACAACCCTGCCTGCTGTGGAGATAACATCGAAGTAGCTAAGTTATGAGTGAATAAAATAAATATTTGACATACCACCTTAGAGACTTTTGCTAGCTCATTTTGAGTACCTGCTATGTAGTGGGAACTTTATAGGCATACAGCAATGAGTAAAGCAGATAAAAATCTTTGCCCTCCTAAAATACTTTTTAATGAAGGTAGAGTGGGATGTAACATTATAAAAGAGAAGTAAAATATTTTATATTAATCTAATATTTTAATAATGTTACTTAGAAACTGTGGTATAAGGACAAAGGCAGAAGGTGACATGAGAATTATGGGCCCATGTTTGACAAATTTAAGTGGATTTCCAAGGAAAGGCTCCCTGAGAACTCATGTGAATTAAGCCCTTAAACAGAGGAGGGGGCAAAACATGCCAATATCTCTCGTAAAATTTCTGTATTATATTGAGTCCTTAATTTAATGCCTATATAGGGATGAGGAAAAGAAAAGATTGTGCTTGCATTTTCTGGACAGCATCCTAGAGAGGAAAACTCTTCTCTAACATTTTAATTTTTCTAACGATTCAGTGTTTCTTTGGCATTACTAGTTTGCTATTCTGTGCCTTTCCAGGCTTTGAACTTAACTTATGAGCAGATCCTGTGATGTATTACATAGTTGCACAATGAAGGTGCTTTTTTGAGTACAACTTAAGTTTAGAAAAGCAAATCTATATAAGAGAAAAAATCGATACGTTATTTTAATTTCTTTTCAGAATTTTCACTGGTGAATTAAGCATGATGTGCTATCATTCAGTTTTTAGCCACTTTTGTTCTTGCTACTTCTGAACCCAGTGTTTGAATTTTAGCCAGTTTTTAGGGGTTTTTTGGTCACTTATTCCTTACTTTTAATAGGTGTCTGGTAAGGTGTCCAGGAGATTTAGAAATGAAAAGTAGATTTTTCTGCTCTTTTTTTTCCTTGTAGTTAGAGGTGAAGAAAATGGAATTGATAGCCATCAAGGGGACAAACCTTCAGACCGTGGCAAGCGAGTCCGAGGTAGAGGTAAGCCAGAATAAGAAGGAAGGAAATGCTTGCAACAGAGGGAACAAATAGGTGGTGGTTTTGCTGGGCTCTGACTGGGAATGGCAGTGTGCTATGAAAGAATGATTGGTCTTCTAAAATCTCATTTGTTTCCTAATGCCTGTGAATGAGCTGTTTGGATTATGTAGTTTTGAAGAAACCTGTTGATTGTTTTCAGATAAGCTTAGACAGCCCTTTTCATGAATAATTTAAAAGCAGTGACCAAAAGTCATTATTCAATTCACCTGTGAGTGTGGTGGCTTATTATACCTATAATCCTAGCACTTTGGGAGTCTGAGGCAGGAGGATTGCTTGAGGCCAGGCATTCGAGACCAACCTGTGAAACACAATGAGACCCTCATCTCAAAAAAAAAAAAAAATTAGCTGGGTGTGGTGGTGGGTGCCTGTATTCCCAGCTCCTCAGGAGGCTCATGTGGGAGGATCTCTGGAGCCTAGGCATTTGAAGTTGCAGTGAGTGGTGATGATGCCACTGCACTTCAGCCTGGGCAAGAGAATGAGACCCTGTTTAAAAATAAATAAATTACCTATACTGAAGTTTAACAGATGTGTCTTGCCTACATGATACTGTTTTTAAAAATTTTTATTGATATTATTTTTAATTGACATATTATACTTAGAGTACAGTGTGATTCTTTAAAACTTAATTAAAAAATACTTTTATTGCTAAAAAAATGCTAACAATCAGCTGAGCCTTCAATGAGTGTCTTTGCTGGTGGAGGGTCTTGCCTCGATATTTAGTGGCTGCTGACTGATCAGGGTGGTGGTTGCTGAAGGTTGTGGTGGCTATGGAAATGAAAAGTAGATTTTTCTGCCTTTTTTTTTTTTCTCTTAAGAGGTGAAGAAAATGGAATTAATTGCAATTTTACCTTAACATTTTTTTATCGATACATAGTTATACATATTGGGTACATGTGATATTTTGTTACATGCATAGATAATACCTAAGGATCAAGTCAGGGTGTTTAGGATATCTGTCACCTCAAGTATTTATCATTTCTATGTCTTGAGAACATTTCAAGGCCTTCTATGTAGCTATTTTGAAATGTACAATACATTGTTAACTATAGTCACCCTACCTTACTATCGAACATTAGAACTTCTTCTAACTGTATATTTATACCCATTAACCAACCTCTCTTCCCACTACCTTCACCACCACCCCTACTTTCCACCACCTTTTCAACCTCTGGTAACTGTCATTCTACTCTCTACCTCCATGAGATCAACATTTTAAGCTCCCACATATGAATGAGTATAGCATTCTTTTTCTGTGCCTGGTTTGTTTCGCTTAACATAATGACCTCCTGTTCCATCCATGTTGCTGCAAATGATAGGATTTCATTCATTTTTATGGCCGAATAGTATTCTGTTGTGTATACAGACCACATTATCTTTATCCATTTATTCATTGAAGGACACTTAGGTGGATTCCATATCTTTGGTATTGTGAATAGTGTGGCAGTAAACATGGGGGAGCATGTATGTATCCCTTTGATACACTGATTTCCGTTCCTTTGGGTACATTCCCAGTAGTGGGATTGCTGTATTGTATGGTAGTTCTCTTTTTAGTTTTTTGAGAAACCTCCATACTGTTTTCCATAATTGTATGGAGAGGATTTTCTTTTCTAGGGTATTTGAGCCTTCACATGCTTCTCCTGATCTTAATGGGCTTCTTAGAGAAGTAGTCAAATCTGAACTTGATTTCAGACTGAATTCCCACTACTGCACTACTGAACCCTTCAATTTAGCCCTTTTAGCGTAAGAATTTAGTCACTATATGCATTTGGATTCGTTGCTTAGAGATACATGTAAAGATTAAAGGCCGACCCATGTCAAAAATTGAATAAAGTCATTGTTAAAAGAATGCATTATAGGGGATGGCTGGTGAGTTGCAGAACAAATATATGTGGGAGTTAGCATGGATAGTGTTATTATTTTGAGTAGAGTTGATTTATTTGCTTTGGTTTTATTTAGGTAAATGAAGCCAGAATCAATAAAACTTAAGAGGCCATGTAAAATCTCCGTAGAGTTTTTCTTTTTTCTTTTTTTTTTTTTTTGAGACAGATCTCACTCTCTTGCTTGGGGCGAGTGCCGTGGCGTCAGCCTAGCTCACAGCAACCTCGAACTCCTGGGCTCGAGCAATCCTACTGTCTCAGCCTCCCGACTGGCTGGGACTACAGGCATGTGCCACCATGCCCGGCTAATTTTTTCTCTATATATTTTTAGCTGTCCAATTAATTTTCTTTCTATTTTTGGTAGAGATGGGGTCTCGCTCTTGC